>JANHGB010016136.1:0-44923 GCA_026283785.1 Coracopsis vasa | reverse complement strand
GTCCCTGCCCATGGCAGGGGGGTTGGAACTAGATGATCTTAAGGTCCTTTCCAACCCTAACTATTCTATGACTCTATATTTCTGACATTGCACTCTGGAAATTAAATCAACACATCAAATCAGTACCTAAACCCTTTCTCCAGCCCTAAGGCTTGATTGCAAGCTACCATGCAGTTTGAACTGATTGTGGTTAACCAGATTTGATCCCTTTTTCAATACCACAGTTGGTCCAATTCTAATTTCTTTGATAGAACTGCAGAGTCTGACCAAGTCCAAGAACTGCATAAGATCTGTTCTGGATTTAGCCAGCATTAGTGAGATTCAAAGTATGATCCTTTACATTGTTGTGCTATGGGATGCCTAGTGTTAGCTCACGATCTATTCAAAATAATCATGGTTTTATTTAACAAAAATACAACAGTCAAGGAGCTGTCCCTTAATGTTTAACCACTCTCCAGTGTAAAAAATGAATCATATCTGAGCAATGTTTGTAACTCACCCAGTACCAGCAATTTTAAAATGGAGCTAAGAAATGCTGCAGTTTGTAGTGTTCTATGAGGAAAAGCAAGAGACCTTTGTACAACTTTTCACCTAAGTCATTTGCTCAATGGCAGCTGCTTTGGCAATTACCCCTTCTCCTGACCTTATGGTCTACCACAGTGTGCTTCAGAGATCTCTGGGAAGGGAGACTGTTACACCTAATGTGTTTGGACAAGTCTAGCATGTGTACAAATTATTAAGAAAGGTATATTCTGTTCTGTATTCTCCTTTACAAATGTTGCCCTGCATTTATGCAACCTGCACATCTGCTTACCTGCTCTGACTAATGATACTGGCTCTAGCAGGATATGGGAAACACAGTATTTCCTCAAGTGGTATATTTTTGGGAGAGAAGGGTTAGGGAATGCGGAGATCTCCTTCCCCTACTGAAAGCTAGGATCCTTAACCAACTTCGTAAAGTGGAGAATAGATTTCTTATGAAATTCTTCTCTTTGGACAGAGGAGGAAGAAATATCCACCTATCTATGAATGCAACACATGAAAGAATCTGGAAGTTGGGAAGAGCACAGCAGGTCATACTTTACTATACTCATATTTAAACTGCAAGAAGAAAATTTCTCTTTTATTATAAAGTTAAGCTGCACTTTTGCCTCTGGTATTAAAAAATAAACACAATGAGTATTAAACAGCTCGTGGCAACAGGTGCCTGGTACTCTTGATAATGTCAGACATGTAAACAAGGGCACACCTTGGCTTCATTTAATCTTCTAACATTGCACTTCTCTTTCTAAAGTGGTCTTTATACGTTTTTAGCTAAACTACATGAAGCGAAAGAATAAAAGGTGCAGTAACACATTGCTGCTTAAAAAAAAAAAAAAAAACTCAAACAACAAAACCCAAAAGTTTCTGCTGTCTGTTTCAGTATCACTTATGAATAAATGAATGTCTGTATTAAGAAAAGCTCCCATATTACATAGTTTGTGCAACTCATTGCAGGAGCATTTCATAGCTTTCTAATATCCACATGGAGGTATAAACCACCTGTCTTAGGGACCAGATTTATAGCCTGGTCTCTGACTGAAAACAGCGTGTACATCTTTTCTCCCTGAAAAGCAAATTCCCTCTTTTTACCTGAGCACAAGCAGCAGGAGCACAGAACAACTGATACTCAGCAGCATAATACCAGCAAGATGCAGATCTTGCAAGATAGCGAATGCACATAAAGCAGAAACTCCACAGAAAAGCAGTGTTATCAGGGAGGCTTGTCGTGTTGCTTGTCATCAGCTCTATGTTCAGCAGTATTACAGAATGCAGAGTGTGATCCTAGAAGCTGTCAGGACCCTTTCTTGGAGGGTTCAACTCCACTAAATTTTAATAGTGCGAACAGAAATAAAATGTTTCTGCCTTTCCACGTTTTTGGCAATGGCTCACGGAAAGCCTGGTGCACTGGCAGCCATATGATATCCTCAAAAAAAGTAGTAGAATTCTCCACACATTTCCATAATTTCCTACTAAATCTTTATATATATGTCAAATTTTTACATACCTTGTGCAGGTATTCCAGAAGAGCATCTTCTTTCCTATTCTGTCCAGTACGGCAACACCTAGTTTCTTTAAAATTAAGGAAGAACAAATCCAAATTGAATATTGTGTCTTTCTTTCAGAAATACCTTTCATTTTTTTGGTGAAAAGGCATTACCTGTGTTCAGCTTTGCCTATGAGCTACTGCTAGATTTTAAGCAGCTTCTCAACACAAGTTTAGCATTTATTACTTTACATATAAGATATGATATCTAGATTATTAAATTATCCTGTAAATCATTGCAACTGATTTAATTGTATTACGTTTACTTAAATTGTATAGTAGTTTACACCCTATGAGGAAGCCTTTTGCACAAGTCACGAGGTAAAGCTGCTATAATGTTTTTAAGAGGCTCTTCCAAACGTCACTATGTGTACAGAATAAGTATTCCTGTACAGCACAGACTACCAAAGTATAGATTGCATGGAGATAGTGTGTGTATATATGTTACTATGTGAATGTCTGTGAGGACAGTAGAGTTTTCATTAGTTCATTACTGGTGCTTATTAATTTAATAAGAAGGTTGCTTAGAAATTCCCAAGATTTCTCAGCCACACAGACCTCTTGCTGTAACTCCAAATATTTGGAGGAATATTGCATTTTCTATCAGATGAAACAATAACACTTGCTTTTAATAAGCTGTTGAATATTTCAGCACTTCTGAAATATGAACTCCACAGCTTATAGGATTGGGGCTGCTGTTTGCAATTTGCTGTCGGATATAAAGGGATTGTTCTAATATGTTTGGTATTACAGTCAGCTAATCCTTTTCTGATTTCTGTGAATATGTCACAAGCTAGGGAAATAAAACTATGGGATGTTGTTTTATGAGGAATGCAATAATAAATTCCCAAATAAGTTTTTTCTTAAACCCAATTTAGCCTGCAAACAAAAGCTTGAGGAACGCTTTCTGGAATCTAAGTTATTATGATTTGGACCCAATTTTCACAGGAAAAAGATTTGAAACAGTATCTCGGCATTAAACCTTTAGGCTGGGATTCTGAATATACTTATTCTTTTTAGTATGTATAGGATATTTTTAGCTTAGTGCATTAATAGAACACACAGTAAAAAAGGGGATTATGAGGTTTATTCTGACAAATCCTGTGTATTTTGCTCAAAATTTGTAGGATATTTGGAGAAAAGCACTTTGATTTTGTAGAGAAATATGAGGTCCATTTTGGATTTTATTTTTTTTTTTTTTAGCTTAATAATAACATTAAAAATAGCAATCAAAATAATGGCTTAAGTTTAAGAACCCAAAATTACATTAAAGTCCAAAATAAACCTTGCCTTTTGTGAAAAGTCTCCACATCCAATAAAGTCAGTGGTTTTACAAAAACATAACATTGAAGTTTTAGAGAAAAAGAAAGAACAGTGTTTAGTTTACTTAATAAACATCTCTGGATGGCACCCACCTGTTAACGCTGGAGAATAAGGCTTGTGATGCTTTGGTAGAGATGATATGTTAACTTGCAACTCATGATATTATTGTCTTGTATGTCTATTACAGATTACCAGAGAATTCATATCAGAGAGAAATTCATGATTTTTGAAATGTTCCCTTTTATTGAAATAAAGTAATACCATAAAACAAGGGCAAAGTCTTGCAAAATTAAGGAAAAACAAACAATTAAACGTTTTGAGCAAATGAAACTGTTTAAAGTTAAGCTGCTGTCACTGCACACATGACTTTAGGAAATTTTAAAATTTTGAAACACAATCGTCTTGAAACAGGGAAAAAAAAATAGATCTCTCTTTTCAAATGCAAATTTCTGATGTCATTAGGATATTTGGTCAAAATAAGCTTTACTCAGATGTTACAGTGTACTAAGCTGCTGTATATCTCGGATGAATGGCCGGTTTTTTTGATGAAAGCAAGTTCATCTGGAAAAGTTCTGAGCAGGGCCACTGAGCTGCCTCTTCTTTACAATTTTGTTGGGCAGATGTACACTGGATATCTGTAATTTGGTCCTCAGGACTCTTATGTTCCACATGAAGTGTTTTTTCCTTATAGACTAAGTTTAAATCTCACTTTAAGGAGCCTGTCTCAGAATTGTGAAATTTTACCCGCCTTGATTAATAGGTCACAAAGACTTTGGGGAATGGATAGACAGGAGTGGTAGCAGCAGCAATTGGTATCTCAGTATTAGTGGGAAGATAAGGTGAGGCAAAAACATAAAACAAGTATAAATATCTGACATAAAGAGGCAACACGGAATGCAGAAGATGAAAATGATTCCTTAGTGAAATGGATCTTGAAGCATGAGCCTGGTACTGAGGCATAGTATTTGGTAAGGAGAGGAAATTAAATTTTACTTTTAAATTTTAGATCATGTATCTTTTTAAAAAGAGATTTATTGATAAGATGGGTATTAATTTATATAAAACACGGTACTAGATGGCCTTTTAAATGACAGACTTTCACAGACCCCTATTTTAATGTGCCATGTCCTGAGGTAATACAGTAATCAGAGGTTCACAAATTATTTCACAGCACAGATCATCCTTTAAGTGAAACAGCTTGTTCTTGGACCACTTTTGCTTTGAATGACATTCCTATTTGCAGCGACCTAACACCCGTTTAGCAATCAAGCAATGACTGCACCTGTACAAACATATACTCACAAAAAATAATGGCCATCAATAAAAGAAATCTACTCTTTTCCCCCAGTAAGTGCAGGGATTTTCTTTCTGCATGGGACTGTCACGTCAGGTTCCCAGAGCTTTTGCCTGCAACAGGGCTTTGGGCAGCATGTTGCCTGTGAGGTGTCACTCCCACAGTGCAGCTTTGCAGATGCTTCTGTGAGAGCATTAGGCATTTAGAGACTTAGGTGCTCATTTCCCTAATCACTTAATGGTTCCTGAGACTCCTGGGATGGGGCAGAGCAGCAGTTTGGGTGTTCCCCGTAGCTATGCAGCAGAGGTAGGCTCTGACTCAGTGGCCGGCTGAGAGCCTCTGGGTTTCTGGACGCGGTGACCAGAAGGAGCCATTCACCAGCAGTTCTGAAAGCAAACATATACTTTGTTCTTGTTCTGTTTCAAACATGTAATTCAATGTAGCAATTAATTACTTATTTCTTTAAGTAATTACTAACTTCTGAAGAATTATTGCAATACCGTATGTAGAAGTAATAAAATTACTTAAGGGTTTTAGAAAATTCTTCAAGAAAGCAATTATTGCTAGTTGTAGTCAAAATTATTTGTTATATTAATTACCAGTAATCTCTGCCTAGACATAATTAGACCGAAAGCAATTTTATAGTGGTGCAATATAATTATGTCATTAATAAGAAAAATAACAGATTATTTAACTTTTAATTTGACATATGATATGTTTAAGAGCTTGCCAATTAAAGAACAAAGCGTTGAATGGAAGAACAAAGTGTGCACAAAGTCTTGGGATAATTTCTCACACCAGTAGCATGTTAAGGCAGATCTCAACATCTGTAGACTCTTGTTAAGTGCTTATAAATATGAACTGAAGTTTTCAATAAATTTCCATTTCAGAGTTCAGTTCATTGCTCTTCAGGAGTTGTAAACTCTTGTGCAAATTTTACTCAACCAAATTTTTGGTGAATGTATCTTTCAGAGATACCCATGCTCATCTCAATCAGACTGGTCCAAGGAACAAAATCATTTATTTCACATTTGTAATTGACTATTGGTTACTTTTTTGCTAGCATTAATCTCAGTCAGCACCACTTCAGCATAATTTAAGCAATAACTTAATCCATAATAAACTTCATGGCATAACTCAGAATAACTTAATCCCACTGAAGCCTATTTGTTTAGTCTTCCTTTTTTTTCATGTATTTTTCATAAGGTCTAAACACATGCCTGGTAATAAATAAATGCCTAAGGGGTTTTCCAAATTTAAGCACAAATTAGCAAGCAAAATGGGTAATTTCAGAGCATAATCATAAAATATTAACTAGTGATACAGAATATTTCTCTTTGGAAAAACCTGGGGTTTAATAACGAAACTCTATACTACAAAGCAACAATATTTTGCTGAAAACTTTCTGTCAACTTTTTTGGTGGGGAAGGACATGATGTGAAACACATTTTCAAATTAGGTACACTTTCGGCAGTGAATATTTAATATTTCTGGTGATTGTTTACAGAATTGCTTAGACAAAGACAAAGCTTTTTGGTTTTATATGTGTTTTTTGATGTAATGTGGGGTTTTGTTCTACAAAATATCATCAATAATCACATAATTTTATAGCACAAAACCACTACAGAAATATTAGTTATCACAGATAACTTTTTACCACTTGTACTAGTTTTATGAGAATTCACTGACTCAGGGAAAGAACCTGAAGGTGTCACTGATAGGTACCCTGCAGAAGAGACAAAACAGCACATACCTGAAGAGTCAGAGGGACTGTGGTGTACCTAGAGGTGGCTCTGTCCTGTGCCTGGCACACAGAGGTAGGCACTCTGTAAGATGAATGCAACCGTAGGCACCGAAGGAAGTCAGGTTGGGTTTATGGTCTCAGACCCATTCCTCAGTGGCCCTGCAGACAGGATCATTTTGCTGCATGCTTTAACCTGACCAGCTAGTAATAAGGTTTTCTGAGTGTTTGCAAGCAACTTGTACAAATACAGGCTGATTCTTTCTGTAGTCATTGTCTTACAAGGGAAGGACATGAATTAACTTGCTTGCAGATTAAAATGCAGCACTTCAGTGATGAAATTATTCCATGGTTTTAATCTGTAAAATATTTCAGCATCCTTTTCAAAGGGGTGGTATGTATAGAAAAAAAATTATGTAAACCTCCTTTTCTGAAACCTTTATGTGTAAGAGAAATGCTTCCTGTGACTGCTAAAGCATGTGTAGACCTACAGATAAGACACAGTGTAGGTAGTAAAATAAATTTTAGGAAGATTCCGCCTGATCAAATTCTTTATAGATATCTGAATTTCTAAAATGCACCATATGTCAAAAACAAACAAACAAAACAAAACCAAAAAAAACAAACAAAAAATCCCCAAATCAGAATCCTGCACATATTTAGCTTAGCTTCTCCAAGTTATTCCCTGTAGTGATACTAATGAGAGACCTAGCCTACTTTTACTAGAATTTGAGGCAAAATTCTCATTCAGAAGTCTGAAAATCATTGTTCAGTATTGAAAAAAAGTAAAATAAAACAAAATAAAATAAAAAAATAAAATAAAATAAAAGCTTTTAGGTAGCTTGTGACTTTCAAAGTGAATAGCTTTTGAAATTAGTACCTTCTGTTATTTAAGCTACCTTTGAATTCCAAGTCACATGGTAAAAATTGACTCAATTTATGGAGCATTTCAGATTTTGATTTTTCCCCTCATATTTGGTGCTAATGATAAATCACTTTTTAGTGAAGTTTTAAAATAAAAGCTAATCTCATGTGGCTTTTTTATCACTTATTTATTTTAGATCAAAACTCTTACTGTCCTGGACCATGCATATTATCTAGACTAAAAATGCCCTATTCAAACTGTAGTTTTAATCCCAAAGAATGGGTTGCACCATAATTTATTGTACTAAAATTACAGTAACAAATCGCAGTGATGATGTAACACTATATTTCAACATGTTTTACAGCACCACAATGTTATTCTAGTGATTATACTGTAGTTGGAACAAATATTACTAAATTTGAGACAGATTTATTATGGTTTTAGACTTTCTTCTGCTTGGTCCAGGAAACTGAGGATTTATGCAGTAACACTTATTAACATTAATGAGTATTAATTGCTTATCTCCCTTGTGTACCATGAGGAGTTTCTCTCCCTCTGGCTGTCCTGTCTATTAGTACCTTTTAAGGTTTGATTTGGGACTAGATCATCCCTTCAGTTTCAACACTGTGTAAAAGGAGGCACCAAGCCAGAAAAACATTTCAATTCTTTACAAATTCTTCTCTTCATCTCTATTGCTCTTGAGAAATCATCTGCTGCCAGTCATTTGGGGAAGAGGACCCAGGCCAAACCATGTTTTGCTCTCCTGTGTGAATAAGGGCAAACTGCACTGCACAGAAAGGTCAAATCAGACCCAGCCTTTCTGCCCCTCAGTCTAAATGCAGAGAACAGGGAGGCCAGGTAAAGGACTGAGATGAAGAAATTCATTTTGCTTTATTGTCGTAATCTGGCAGGTTATGGTCTGATTCCTCATTATAACCTGGGTCTCAGCTTAGGGACCAATAGACTGTTACAGAGAAATTTTAATGTCTGTTGGAAATAAACTCAAACCAGACATTTTTGCTGAGATACTGAACTGTGAAAGAAATGTAGGAATCAGTGACCAGTCAGTAGGCTACTGCATGATTCTCCCGGTCACAGAAATCACTCTGTGATGCTGAAGAAAACCATTTATGGTATTTTCATCTAGCCCCAAAACAACAGAGTAAAACCAAACTCCCCAGAGAATCTGGTCTTACACCAGCAGCCCAGTTCTGCAGAATACTATGGCTCTGGCTGTTCAAGCCTTGAGATTTCTAATATGCATTTGAATTTCTGACATGCTTGTCAGTACCTCTAATGAAGAGAAGGCTAAATCCTGCTTTCATCTGTACCAGTGTGCATTCCACTGACTTCAATGATCTTGCCCTGGATTTTCATTTGAGGTTTATATTACAGTACCATTTCATTACAGGAATGGCTGTATCTGGTCTATTCAAAGTTTCCCTCCACATTATAAAATCAGTGTTAACTTCTGCTCCAATATTCAATTATAATATCTCAGAAAATAATATTTTTTAAATACAGGCCCCTGCAAACCTGATCTGTGGCTAGGTGGATTAACCTGTACCTTGTGTGTCAGCCAGAATCAGACCAAGTGACTGATAAGAAATGAGTAGAAACTAGGCAATATTTCTCCATTATGAGTTAAATCTTCCAGTGCTTCAGAGTCCTTTGGTGCAGCAGAAAGTGAAAAAAGATGGGAAACAGTTTCAGTTTTTCAATTTGGAACCTGCTTTGCTGTAATTTTGAGACATGGTCTAAAGCTCAGGTAATTGATCATAATGAAAAAAATGCATTAATGAAAGTAATTGACAAAAGCCAGTCCACCTGTCAAAGAAGAGAAACCTTGAAAAGAAACGGCAGGCTTTTGAAGGTCAAGGCTCAGTGTGGTGTAATCCCTACCATCTGTGTTCAGGCTGGTGCTATTCTCAGACTGTCATATGCACTCTCTTCTTTGAAAATAATAGACAAGGGGAAAAAAGCTTACCCGTCAGGGAGCCTAAATGTAGCTAGCTTTGTAGAAAATGAAAAAGCACCACTGTATAAACTTAAGATGACCCTTAAATTTCCTTCCCCTTGACCTGCACACGTCCACAATTGGTTTCAGAGCTGTAGTGGCACTGGGAATGAAAATAACTGAGCAACCAATAAAATGTAACAACAGTATAACAACAAGTTGGAATAGTAGGCAACCATACCCAGTGCAATCAGCCAAGCATAGTACTGCCCTGCAAACACATTAAAGTCATCAAGAAATAGCATCCCTTCCTTCAGCTGTTGAAGGGAGGGTGGTTCTTGCCTTGAACCTGTAAAAATCTGCCAGCAGACTCCTGTGCTATGCCAAAATTACAATCCTCTAAAGACTTGACTTCAACGTATCCATGGCTACGTTGCCATTTGGGGCATTCAAGATGTCCTGCTCCCTAAAGATATGCTTCTGGCCATTTTCACAGTATGGAGAAACTTGACACAATTGCTTTCTACAGTCCTATGAGATTCAGTGACTGGGTACACATTTATTTGCTGGATCTGCAGGGCTCAAGACACATATTCTTAGAAAATACCCTCTGGCTCACAGTCCATGCTCACATGGCTAAATTCAGGCACCTTTGATATCCAGCATCATAATAAAGTTCCTGTTCAGAGTAATAAAAAGCTGGGTTCAGTGCCCTGTGTTTTCTGAACACTAACCACCTGATAACAGAGCAATTAGCCTCCATAATACTTGGGTTTGTGTGTTGCTTGGACATCTTGGAAAGTATGAGTCTTTTTCACTCACAAAATACTGGAGCTGGCTGCTCAGGTCACTTTGTGTGGTCTGGAGTTCAAATCCCTCAGGCAGAGGAGGAAATTGAATTCAGATTTCCCACACACTGACAGGACGTATTAATCACAGAGTTATTATATTAAATAAGGGCATTAGCTCCTCCATGGCAATTGTGCTTTGAAAGAAAAGGTTTAGAAATCCAACTTCAGAAGCTGGAATGGGAATTCCAAATGTCACATCTGAACATCCTCATAGCATCCAAGCATAAAGTACTGAAAAGGGACAACATAGAATCATAGAATGATTAGGGTTGGAAAGGATCCTAATCATCTAGTTCCAAACCCCCTGCCATGGGCAGGGACACCTCACCCTAGACCATGTCGCCCGAAGCTCTGTCCAACCTGCTCTTGAACACTGCCAGGGATGGAGCATTTACCACTTCTTTGGGCAACCCATTCCAGTGCCTCACCACCCTCACAGTACAGAACTTCCTTATACCTAACCTGAAACTCTCATTTGGCCCATCACCCATCCTCAAGCAAAGTTCCATACTCTCCAGCCTATCACTGACAGACATTACTGAGACATTTAAGACCCAAGCTTGTTTTTTGTATATCATGTCAAAAGCTTCTTTAGTTCTTATTCGTCTGCTTTCAAATATCTACATGCAGCCCTCAGGGAGCCTGTTTCGGAAGTTGTTACTTCCAGAAGGTGGCCAGGTATCTGCAGTTAAGTGATCCAGCATTTGGTCTTACAGAGCCACTTTAGGTTCCCTTGCTGCTCTAGCCCAGGTTATCTCAGACAGAAAGACTGAAAGAATTTCAAAATCATTGCAGAATTCCAAAATTCTGTAACTTACTTTCAAAACACATGGGATGGATGGAGGCAGTAGGCTGTCACTATCTTGAAGACTTTTGTGTTTTAGACAGACTTTTTTCTGTGAAAAAGGTTCATCTATTAAAATAATGTTAAAGACATTTTTATAGAGTTGTTGTGGTTTTTTTTCCTGAGTGCTAGACCTATGAAACTACAAACCATAACCAAACAGATCCCCCAAAAGTCATGTTGCGTATACTCTGTGGAAAATGGTGTATATAAAAAGCTTGCTATTTCTATTTCAGTGAGAAAAAATAGGGTAGTATATCTAAAGAGTAGGTATAAATAATGTATGTTATATATATTCCTCGCTCATAAAAAAAAAAACCAAACCAAAAAAGCAACATGAAAACTTCTTCCTCCGTGCACAAAACCAGAATGCACCACATAAAGCATCCCTCTGTTAAGTACAGATTCCTGGGAAAACAACCACAATAAAAATAACATATAAAAAAATAATAGCACTCCACAAATGTCTAATTAAAAAGGTTCTCCACCTCTTTGGAAGAAACACATTTTATTTGCCCTCATTAAGGTGACCTAACCACTGTGCTTCACCCTTCCCTGCCTGAATGATGTAATCAACACCATCCCTGAAAATAGAATGCAAGAGAAAAAGAACCACAATCTTTCTCTCTCTGAGCTGTAACTGCCTATTTTCTAAGTACATAATCACTTTTAAGCATATACTTCAATTAATGATTCAAAAGACAAGTTGTTAACACTATCATCTGTCAAAGTTTAGGTATAACTCTAGAGTATATGGAGAAGCTCAGAACTGGATCTAAACTGAAAGGTGCTTCCAGAGAAACTTCACTAATACCTTTTGCTTGTTATTCACACTCAAACATTTATCCTGCTATTTGTTGAATTGCGACTTGAATATGCACCCTCTGATAATGGAACAAAACAGTCAAAGAAGGCAAGCCTTCTTCTTTTTTACCGTAATTACTTTTTTCAATTTATTCCATTTCTCCATTACACATATAGTTTGCTTGTACTGAAGCTATATGTCCCAGGTAAGAGAAAATAAGGGAATTCCAAGCTGTATTAAAACATAGGAACACATTTGAAGTACAGTTCACCGCTCCTTTTCAAACAGCTATGGAGGATCTCATTTCCAAAGCTATGCTAGATCACGCGGCCTTTAACAAAATTAGAAGTGGGTACAAAATGCAAAAGGTGTTAGTATGCCAAAGAATGCTATTTGCTGTGGTACCTTACTGAACAGTAATATGGGAGAAGAGACATGACAAAACCCAGCACAAGACTAGATTGAAATCTCTTAATTTGTATTAGTTATATAAAGGAATTTAAACTTCCATAAATCAATAAAGAAATATTCCAGTAATATCACATCTACAGACTTACCTTTACTGATAAGAGGAATTAAAATTAGGATAAGGAAAAAATAAAAAGTAAAACTGAAATCTAAAATAGAGATGGAAATGCAATGAAGCCTGGGTGTTCTGACACTGTCATGTCCAGTGGCAAGAAAATGGAAAGGCACAGAGTGAAAGAAATAAGTAAGGAAAACCTAAGAACCAAATAAATTTATATTAGAATACAGAAGAAAATATTTTTTCTATTATAGACTGAAAAAAAAAATCTTATTTTGAAGCTTCCAAAGAGTTTAATATTTTATGTACTTATTCCAATCTATGGCACACCTGAAAAAATAAACTGTGAAAAGGAAAAACATTCACAGGGGAACATTTTTATGCAGAAAGAGCGAAAGAAGCCAGATCACAAACGAAGCTACTAAGACAATAAAGATTTTCATTTGTGATTAAGCTCATTGTCCTTTAGGAAGAAAATCTGACATTGGCTGGGAATAGTATTCTCTGCTCACAATTGTAAGCAGTTTATATAAGAATTTTTAATTTATTTTTTTTTTCCTTGGGGAAATATACTTTTTCTCCTACAAGAAGTGTCAGCTCAGGTCTGCATACAATAGGTGCAAATACAGGAAAGAGAACCGCTTTCCTCTTTTTTGAATTAAACATTTTACAAAAGGTGTTATCATCTCAAAGAGTAAAGATCATTCTGCACCATGTGTGTGGGGGCAGGAGATCTTCTGAAGTATCACTTCTACATTTCCATTTGTCACTATTGTTTTGGCTCTCAAGTCCCCTTTGCTTTTTTTTCAAAGCCACTGGAGAGCAGACAGGAGTCACAAGACAGGGCACTTGCTGGGAAGAACAGCACAGTCCCATGCTCTGGCTGACAAGCTGGCAATAGATATCCTTCATTCAGTACATCTCTATAAATTGCACAAAATAATGCCTGGGGAGCCTTGGTAATGAATACATCAACTTTTACCCTGCCCTGTAAAAACAGCTATAAGGAAATTATTTCTATGCGATAGAGGGGTACACAGGCTAAAAAGAATACACAACACTTGCCAGAAAAATAAATGCCCTGCTCCATCAGAGATGAGGGAGAAAGATAAAGTTCTCTGTTTATACTGCACCATTATACTGGATTAGCTTGGCAAGCTCTTGGTAGCAGCCAGAGGGGCTACAGGGGTGGCTTCTGTGAAATGCTGCTAGGAGCTTTCCCCATGTCAGATAAAGCCGATGCCAGCTAGCTCCAAGGTGAACCTACCACTGATCAAGGCTGATCTCATCAGTGACGATGGCAGAACCTCTGGGGTAACATATTCAAGAAGGAGGGGGAGCAGGGGAACCTGTGCAACAGCAATTGCAGCCAAAGAAAAATGTGACAATATGCAAGAGAAATGGCTCTGCAGACCCCAAGGTCAGTGAAGAAGGAGGGAAGGAGGTGAGATTCCCCTGCAGCATATGGAGGACCTCACACCAGAGTAGTGGGATGCCCAAAAGGAGACTGTGACTCTGTGGGAAGCCTGCACTGGAGCAGGCTCCTGGCAGGACCTGTGTCCCCGTGGAGAGAGGAGCCCACACTAAAGCAGGTTTGCTGCAGGACTCATGACCCCGGGGGGCACCCACACTGGAGCAGTCTGTTCCTGAAGGACTTCACCCCATGGAAGGGATCCAAACTGCAGCAGTTTGTGAAGAACTGCAGCTGATGGGAACGACTCAAATTGGAGGAGGAGGGAGCAGCAGAAACAATACGTGATGAACTGAGCACAAACACATTTCTCATCTCCCTGTTCTGCTAGGCGGGAGGACTTACAGAAAATTGGAAGTAAAGTTAAGCCCAGGAAGACAGTAACTGTTGTGTGATATTTCACTGTCCTTAACCCCGAAGCTTTTCATTGTATTTTCTCTCCTCTGTACAGCTGAGGAGGGGAGTGACAGAGCAGGTTTGGTAGTCACTTTGCATCCGGCATTAAGTAGATGATATACCCTTCCCCTAATGCCCAGGGGTGCAAGCATTAACACAGGTACTTACAGTCTCTAGTCTTGACCTGATGCTGCTCACCATTCAACTGGAAACTGACTCGGGACATTCTTTCACTTACGAAGAAAACCTAGGAGAAATAAATGAGGAAAAAACGTCATGTGATATGTCGTTGCCAGTCACAATTATAATCCCAATCTGCAAAATACAGCATGCAAAAATGAAGGATGTAGGAAATCTTAGCTGGGAATAGTTCTTAATTTTTTTCCCAATATGTGAAGAAGTGAACAGATGAGACTCAGTAAGAAAAAAGAGGAAGAGTGTTCCCAAAGTGTGGTCGTCTCTGGTACTTGGAGCTTTACTGATATGGTCAATATGCATGCTGAGAAATATAAGTTGTATAAGATGCTTCTCAACTTGTTACATGTTACAGACCATCGATTTCACTGCCCAGTCTGGAAAAGCAAAGTTTGGCCCTCTCTCTGAAAAGGCCAGCAATCACATGGAGCCCACCACCAGAAATCCCAGATCCCAGTTCATAGTTCCATTCAACAGCAGGAAGGACGGCAATGCTTGAGCAGCCTGTTGTTCCCACCTTGCTACCCTTTGTCAGGTTCAGTTAATCCTCTGCAATTTTTGTGCTGCACTCTGCTCTTCCCAGAGTCCAGAGGAACTGGAAATGGGTGGTGTTGGGATAGTTTAGTTTGGAAACTGCAGGATTTTTGTGCATTTCGCTCTCTGGATTCTCACATTTTCCTGCTAAATTCCAGTTCTCAACTAGCCATAACTGAACTGAGAACAAAAATCAGCACATAATTTATAATCTTTTATTGAAACAGCTTTCTGAATTATTTTCATCAGTTAGACTCCTGGTACAGACCCATGCAACAGAAATAGCAGAAGCGCCTGAAATGGGGAATTACGTGTCCCATCGGCCAGCCAAGCTGGATGGGCTGCTCCATTGTACATATTTATGGATCCAAGTTGAACCCTCAGGGTAAATGTGAACAAAGAATAGACTGTTTTTCTCCTAAAGCATCTGGGTGTAAGTCTTATTTTGCCAGCAACCGTGGTGTTTATGGGCATGTTTTACTGGAAACCTGCTGCTTCTCACAACGTTTCCTGAGTGACTGTCTTAGTAAAACTGCATCTGGAAATGACAAGTACACAGCTGTAAATCTGAAAAGCAGTGTGCAGCCCTAATAGCTAGCAGCCACAGCACGGCTGTCCTGCTGAACTTTGAAAAGATTTACAAAGACAAAGCAGAGCAGTGAATACATTTCTGAGTGCGATGTGATCACATTACATCTCTTCCTCTTAAGGATTTTGTTTTGTAGACTAGAAGGGGTTATCGCTGCTCTTAGAGTTAGTGCCTTAAGCAGGTAACCTATTATTGCTTACCTGTCTAAGGCACACAAAATTTCTGGCCGCATCTGCCTTCCAAAGCAATGGCTAGTACTGTAATATGTCTTTTTTCTTTTTCTCCTGAATTGGATCCATGACAAGGCCATGAAAATGAGCCAACTTAAAAAATAAAATACTCTTGGTTAATCTGGTGTGCACCACTTTGTGTAATGCAAAGAGAGTGCGTAAATTTAGTATCACCACAGAATAAATATGCAAAACAAAGAGGTGAAAAGATTTTAATTATCATATCCCATAAGTTCTGAAGTCCCAAAATCACTGTGGAATCTGAGCCTCCTGATGCTTTGAAGTGCAACTGCAAGGAAACAGTGACGGGAAGGGAGCAATAGTGACAACCAGTACACACTGCAGCAATACTCACTTGGCTGACAAGAGGACACATTGCTCTGTTGGACCAGTCATTATCAGGGAGAAGTGGGGGTTGGAGACAAGGTTCTAGAGTATGAACAACATGGCAAATTTCCCAGCATTGCAATGAAATACTACTTGCTCTCTTCAGTATAAAAAGCTGGGCAATAAGCTATTCATTTAAATAAAAACC
The DNA here is from genome assembly GCA_026283785.1 of Coracopsis vasa. Taxonomy (NCBI): domain Eukaryota; kingdom Metazoa; phylum Chordata; class Aves; order Psittaciformes; family Psittacidae; genus Coracopsis; species Coracopsis vasa. The sequence continues at coordinate 28,681 of JANHGB010016136.1, read as the reverse complement.
ACCTTTGAATAATAATATTAAATTAATAATAAAAATATTAAGATTAAAACCAAAAGCCATCTTTTTCACAGTCTTAGAGCAAGGAGTTTTAATTCTTTTATTCAAAATAATTTTTCTTCCAAATGCTTTTCAGTTTTACTAAAAAATACAATCCTTAAAAATGCTAGAATCTTTAAATCATCTCAATCTAAGCATTTTTTGCAGTTTCTGCAAAAAAAACCCACAACAAAACAATATGCAGAGGTGTGTGAGCATTTGAAGCTAAGTATTATTGGTTTTAAACTAGGTTGTTTGCTTAATCTGCGTGATAATTTTACATATATAAATGCCATATGTATGTACATAAGTACTTAAAAGTCTGTGTGTTTCCATGTTTGGTTTTGGATTTGCAATGGCAGAAAAGCAAATAAACCTCCAGTCAGGACTCACCTATGTAGAAGCAAACACTGTTCCTTTATAGATTAGACATTGTCCTCCTATGTCCCTTTGTGTATCTAACTTTGTGGTTTTGACATTTTTCCCATTTTACAGTACTATCCTTGTCTCCTTAAGCCCCCTCAGGATGTCACCGTACAATATGGAGTCAATGAAGAGGAAACCACTTTGTGCTTACTTTGGTTACCTGTGGCTTGGGGAGGTAAAGCACTTGTGGGGTACCACAACAGCAGCAGTCTTTCCAGGGACCCTGCAAGGTGCCCAGCTAAATTTGCTGAGTTTCAGTTTTAAAATAACATAGGGGAATCAGTGTAAATGGGGCCCTTGAGAATCACAGATCCGGAGAGAAAAAACTAAAGTGTCTATTCTCTGTGACACTTTATCCAGCTCCTATAACAAGGAATGCGGGGTGATTTTGTCATTGGTGGTGTGGGGTTTTTGTTTTGTTTTGTTTTTTTCCCCAGGTTATAACCTTTACTTCACCTCTAGACTTTAAAATAACAAATACTTAGAATGTGGGAAGAATCAGCAGCCACCCCTGAGTACCTATCAGAATTGAATACACTAGAAACATTTCCTATTAGTCAGGCACAAAGTACCTGGGTAGAGGCATATGTTTCTGTTTCTGTGCAGTGTTACTCCTTTGCTCTGGCCCTCAGTTAAACAGCAACGATAATGCTCCTCACTCAGCTTGTTTGAAGATTAAATTAGCTGCTATTAGTTCAGCTCTTTGAAGGTGCACCCAGAGTGGTAAGTGCTAAGTATTATTAGATTAATTTTACACCCTAGAGAAATTTTGTTTCTTTGTATTAGTGCTTGAGCCATGCGAAGCCTTGGCTGCTGGTCCACTTGAACACCCTGGCCACCAAGTCTCCCCCTCCTTAGCACTTAGCAAAGTGCTAGACTATGAGTTTCTGTCCATAAACAGTCACCTGAAAGACATTTGAAGGACCAGTCTGCAAAGTGGCTTTAAAGAGTAGTGGTTATTCTTCACAATTAAGAAAAGCCTTTCATTTTCAAGGCCTATCTCTGAAAATTTCTGTCTCCTTTTTAACTGAACTTTAGGAAAACAAATCATCTACACATTTAAGTCTAACATTAATTAGAAAACAAACAAACAAAACAACAACAACAGAAACAACAACAGAAACCCCAGCTGTTAGCCTGTATTTCAAATTTAGAGAAAAATAAGCAACTAGATATTCCATCCAATTACTCCAAATTGGAAAGGGTGTAACAGGGGTAAGATTTAGATCCTAATTAAAGCCCTCTAGTGGTAGTTCCAGTTATACTATTTGTTAACAGAAAATTGCCGCATTGTTGGGCTATTTTATCTGGGATCTTTAGCAGGAAATTAGATGCATCAGCCCTTAGAAGTAGGGAGAGGAAAAAAATATATTGTTAGTAACAAAGTAAGTCTTCTGATACATGAAATAATCATGATTTACAGTGTAGAAGAAATTCTAAATGACAAACCATATAAACAGAAAAAGCAGCAAGTGCCACCCTAATCAAATTACAAAGTCTGTCCTCCAGGAACTGAAAACTGGTATGGACTGTGAAAGCTGCAAAATTAAAGCTGACCCAGTTCTCCTACATACAGGGTCACTGTGTCTAAAACTCGAATGCGAGTATACTAGTAGACTGCTGCGAAGAAGTTGTCAAGGAGTGTGCTGTAGCAGCCACAGAGATAAACAAGATCTTTCATTCCTCAACTCCATAAACCTGCCACTTTTTGTCAGCCACTGTGTCGCCATTATGGTACTTTTCTCAGGCTTCTTTCCTTCCTCTGTAAAATTCTCTTACAAAGCAAATACGCAGATGAGACAGTCTGAGGCAGCAGAGACAATCACACAGAAGTAGCTCAGTGACAATATTGCTGAGATTAGGAAAAAGAAGAGTTTAAGATTGGGAGGGGGGAAGGAGGTAGAAATCACATCAATAAAATCTGTACAGGTATTTTAATGTATATTACATGATGGATGCCTTTTACCAAAAGAAATTGTGTAAAAAAAAATTTAAATAATAAAAATTAAATTTATGTTTAAACTCATTTTTAGAAAGAAAGACAATCTTACAGTTTGTTTCCTAGAAGCAATTCCAGGATTTTAACAAACTGATAAGGAGGACCTGCCCAGAGCCTGTCAATAAAGCAGCCTGTCTGTCTCAGCTCTAGGTTAATAGGCTCTGTCTGTATATTCTACTCAGGGTTGTACCCAAAGCTATCTCAGTTGTTAAAGGGCTAAATATTAGCTGAAGTGCCTGGCAGAGTGTTCAGTATTTCTCAAGAATAACTCTCACAGAATTTTCAGGGAGAGAAAAGCATTACTCTGACAGCTCTAAGTGTTTCTTCAGCATCTCCTCTTAACCTTCTAGAGGATTTTCTGGAGTGCTTACCTGAATAGAGGTGCTTATTAGAAGTACTCATTTCAAGAAAGTGTTTTGAGAGTGAAACAAGAATTATAATAGACAGTCAAGAGATCCTTTGGGGAAATGAGGCTAGTAATGGAAAATGCAGAACATCCTTGCTGAATAAAAGATTTTTGTGAAGAATGTCAAAATTAAGGATGACAAGAGACCACTTCCAAATGGAGATGGTCTTTATCCAGGGTATTTCATCATTACCTCTCTCATATTCCACAAGAGCTACAAAGTGTCTGAATCATCCTTGGACTGCCCCAGAGAAGTGTTAAAGACAAGACATTCATTTGTATTTTATGGCATTTTCTTAAACAATTTTTAAAAAGCTAAAACAATAGAGCAGTCCTGATCAGTCCAGTCATGAAAAGTAGAATAAAATTTATGTTGTTTTGTTTTACAGTTGTGACATAAAAGAAATAAGACAACAAAATATGCATCACTTACTAGTATGAGGTCCCCTGAAAGCTACCATTTGCAAAAAGGATGACCACTGGTAATGTATAGGCCATGTCCAATAAAAATGTACAATGAACACACTGTGTGGCAGAGTTTAATTTCCTGACTCTTGTGGGACTTAAATCTCAAATAAGACTGCACTGTTGCACAAAAGGCACTGTGAAGCAGTGTGATGCAATGGCTACAATGCAAGCTGAGTGCGAAAAAAGACGTTCTTTTCCTGCATCTACCATTGGCTTCCAAAACAATTTTATATATGTCACTTCTACAGCTCAATTTCCTGCTTGATAAAAATGGGAATAAAACCGGTTTCTCACCTTTGACATTCATGGATGAAAAGTGCTAAGTATTATTAATTCATGAATTTATCAACCTCAAGCAGAGTTGTGACCTTGAAAATGGAGAAGTTCCAAAGAGTCTGCAGAGGCTGCTGGGGAGTTCATTAGTGCTATTTATTTTAACAGGCAAGCAAGTGGATGTTACATTGATGCTTGCAGGGCTGAAGGAGGAGAGGCAGCATGATACACTAGATAGCATGGTGGTTTTCGTGCCCCAGTAGGCAGAATTATGAAAGCACAGCACTAAGCAAAAGTTGGAATAAGCCCATCATATCTAAGTGGAAGGGCTGCTCCCCTCCTGGGAGATGCTGAGCAATGTTTTGAAAAACTCTCCATGCTTCAGTCCTATACCTTATGAAGCAGAGCAATCAGTCACAACTTTTGATTAGCATAGCAGTACAAGGGAACTCACAATAAAACCTATTTCTCAGTAAAGATAGCTTGAGAACATTTTTCTTTTTTAAAGTATTACAACTATCAAGGAAACTGAGGTTGTGTTTTGTAAATTTTTATAAAAGAATGTCAAATCCGAGACAATTCATCATTTGAGTTCTACAAATTCTCCCTAAGAATATTTTTCATATGGAAGGCAGCTTTAGTCCACTGATACTTCATAATTCTATAAAAAAAATAAATAGGGCATAGGGTGATAGTTTGCCTTACAAAAATATTCAGTGCTTTAATACTTGCCTTTTTTTTTTGCTTTATTGCAAAGAGAATTGAAAAAGCCCTGAGTGAGTTACAGTTGAGGGTTCTGCAGCTTTTCACTCTGCTTTACAATTTCCTTTATGCTTTTTTAGCCTATGTTAATTGTGCACTGTTGCTGTCATTTGAGCATGTGTCCCCTGCTGCATTGCATCACCAGAAAGCAGCTCTTCCAGTCCATCTGTGACAGCTCCAAGCTCAGAGGAAACAGTCTTTGTGGAAATGCTGATTCAATGTGGCAGGGTATAAGTGTTCTGGTAGAAGTGGCTTTGCGCATTTTAATAACTGACAAAAAAGGGATGGGAATGACAGACAAGAAGTGAAACAGAGAATATAAATTCTCTCTTCTCAACCAACCCAACATACTTGTGCTTAATTTGTATTTTAAAGGGCTAGAAATTTATTTTGGACAATGAAATTGCATGCATCTCTCATAAAACATGCTTATACCTCAATCTGTGTATAGCAACTCATATATTTTGTATAACATGTTTTAATATTATATACATTTAATTATATAAAAACATATAGTGTGCTTACGAAGGTTTGCGTAAGAGTTTTTATATATAGCAGCTTGTCTAAAATTAGAGAATGCAGAGGAAGAAACAGAAAAGATCAAGCAAGCAAAATACTTTTCAGGATTACCCATACAGATACGGTCATTATCTGCATGGGTAAAAGGAGGTAAGTATATAACCTTTTGTACTGCAGTTTTCATCTGAAATCTGATATACACAACATGTTTTTTATCCAACAAAGAACTAAATATTTTGCTATCTGCTATATAATCTTTCCAGTGTAAAGATGAAATCTAGAAATTAATGTATATTTCTTGTAACAGTCCTACATCATATTGCTGAAGCTGAAATTTGGATATTAAGAACAGTATATATATATATGCATATAATATGGTAATGCTGCAAATAACTTTTTTCTCTTTTTTTCCCTATAATTTCTGAGCTTTCCATACAGATTGCACTGAGACTTCAGCAACTCGATTTGCTCAAGTACAGCAAATGCTTCATGATACTTAAATGGAGCAGATACCAGTGGGACTCTCAGTTAAGAGTATTCTGCTTCATGGGGAAAATAGTGACCCTATGGATGATACAGTTACAGTGAAGCTGTGCTTACTGAATCCTAACAAAGCATTGTGCCCTGATCTTAAGCTACTGTTAAGTACTTATGTTCCATGTTGAGCTACTGACCAGCTCCACATGGAGGTGATCAAGCTTCTCTAAGACCTAGGAGGTTACGTTAGCTATTTATTTTCTGCTTAGTCTCTGTCCTGACTTCAGCTGTAACAGTTATTTTTCTTCTTCTTAGTAGCTGGTGCAGTGCTGTGGTTTTGACTTTAATCTGAGAACAATGCTGATAACACACCAATGTTTTAGTTATTGCTAAGTAATGCTTACTCTGATCAAGGACTTCTCGGTCTCTCATGCTCTGCCAGTGAGGAGAGACACAAAAAGCTGCGAAGAAGCAGAGACAGGACACCTGACCCCGAGTAGCCAAAGGAGTATTCCATACCAAAGGATATCATGCCCAGTATATAAACTGGGGAGAGTTACACATAAGGCCCAGATCGCTGCTTGGGTCAGGCTGGGTATCAGTCGGCGGGTGGTGAGCAGTTGTATTGTGCTTATTGTTTGGGTTTTTTCCTTCCCCTTTTAGTTTTATATCCTCTTCCCTTGTTACTTGCCTTATCATTATTATTAATGGTAGTAGTAATACTTTTGTGTTATACCTTAGTTACTGGACTGTTCTTAGCTCAACCCGTGAGGTTTACACTATTTCAATTCTCCTTCCCATCCCACTGTGAGTGGGGGGAGGAAGAAGGGGAGGAGTGAGCGAGCGGCTGCGTGGTTCTGAGTTACTAGCTGGGCTTAAACCACAACAGTCTCCTTGACATGAGGGAGTTTAGGACACTTTGAACACTGAAAGAATTATAAGTGCGAATACCAATATTTTCCTTTGATGAGCTAGTAAAAAGGAAAAAGTTGAAAAGAGATACAACACTTCTGCTTTTTCAAATTCATGCTTTTAGTGGTCTTTGGAAAAAAATAAAAAATAAAAATCTATCACCATCACAGCAAACACAAGACAAAGGAAAAACATTTGTTACAATGGAAAAAGCACAAAGCCACATCAGAAAACTTCCAGACTTCCCCAAATTTGATTGGCAACATTTAACCAGCTGTAAAGATAGTATGTATGTCATAATCTTTAGCCTTTCAGTCTGAACTGACTATAAAACACTCACTTTAATTTAAAATGTAAACAAATCTCTTATCTATCCCTCCTATTTTTTAAGTTCAATGCAAACATAACTTAATAACTAATATAGCAATAAAACTGCTGCAAGAAGAAATTTATAGTACATTAATCTCTAGATTCTGTATTTGGACTGGAAATGATTACATGATAATGGAGTAAATGCTTGCTAAGTGAATACAAACTTTAATACTGTATATATCAAATGTGGACATGCTGAAGAATAAATCTGCAGTACATTAATTTACAGAAAGAACTTTCTTAAATGAAACCTTCTGAAATAATAAGTCCAGGGAAGTGAGCAGGCCATTATTAAAGGGCAGGAAGTAAATAATGTGAATCTATTAACTAAGTGACAGCAAATTTTTCCATTGAAAACTGAAAAAATACCTACAGCCTTCAAAGTTTCCTTCCACCAAGTATGAATCAAATCTTCATGCAGACTGGAGATACTTCCCGATCCATTAATGAAAATAGTCCAAATTGTGGGTTTACCTGAACAAAGATGACTACAGATTCTGTAGATGTATTTTTTCCATAAGGAAGGAGAGGGAAGGCAAAAGAGCATGCCAAGAAGGTTCTGTTCAGTCACCATGTCATCCACTCATCATGAAGGGACCTGAAATCATACAGTGGTTCACATATACATGTTCTACTCCTACACTCACAACCCCCTTTTTAAAAGTCAAATGGTGTGTAAGACTTAGGCTACAGCACACCATTCATCTTTTTTATGAGAGAATATGTGTAACTGTACTAAGAACAAATGTGGTTCTGCATCCAAAGTCCTGGCAACCAGCTGTACACAAACGGAAGTCATCAGAGGTCAAGCAGAAGTGAAATCCTTCCAACCCACTTTACTGTAAAGCCATACTAGCATTTAATCATGGCCCAAGTCAACCAGAGCCATCACAGACTTAGGAAGAGTTTTAGTAAGGAAGCCACTAAAAAATTTCTTGCACTTCTTTCTGTCTTTATTCTAAAAAGCACTTAGATGCTAATCTAACTGGACAAAAATAAATAAATATAGTGTGTGTGTGTCCCCACCACACTTACCCTTTTCTCATTCCAGTGATCTTTGGTTATAATTAAACCAGGTTAAACTGCTGAAAAGATCAACTCTGTAGAACTGAAATAGGGGAAAAAATAGGTTATTCCAAAATTGGAATTGATGGTGGTCAATGGAAAGAAATTGCAGGATATAATGGTGTATTGGGTTTTGTGTGGCAAGGTTGGGGTACCAGGAGGGCTCTCATTATCATACTCTGATTTGATTGATAACAAAGTAATCTTTTCCCCAAGCTAAGTCTGGTTTGCCTGTGATGGTAACTTGGGAGTGATCTCTCCCTGTCCTTATCTTGACCCGTGAGCCTTTCATTATATTTTCTTTTCCCTGTCCAGCTGAGTGCGAGTGACAGACTGGCTTTGGTGGGCACTTGGAGTCTAACCAGGGTCAAAGCACCACAGATATATTTCTGAGCACAATATTATGCCTTTTTCTAAGGTACCCTGAAACAGAGCAGAAAACTTCCTCTTTCCCAGTGATACAGATGGCTTTGCGCTTTGCTGAGATTTAAACATTTTTACTAATTTTCATGCTGGGAAAGACAAATATACATATAACTTAAAATTAAGTTGAACTGTTTTGTCCTCCAAGAGGTCATATCTGTGCAAAGTGAATGTAAAAAACTGTTTTGATTTTGAATTTCAGATACCCTCACTGAAAAGCTGTGAATAATGAGGTTGTGCCAGTTTACAAGAGTAAGGCGTCCCTTCAACGTGTTAGTGGGTTATAAAGAGATAAGTGCAAGCATTTAAGTGGATTAAACATTGCTTCACTCAGCCTTGCCCAAGTTCTCATTCTGAAATCTGAACTGTGCCATTCACATCATTTCGGCTATGCAACACCAAGTACAGCAACCTATTTTTATAAAACTAGACCTTTGTGACTAATGGCCAAAAGAAAACAAAACACGCACTTCCACTGCTAAGTGTATTGCAGGAAGACACACAGCGTTGTACCAGCTGGTAAATAGTGTTTGCCAATTTGAGGAAACAGCTGGGAAAGAAGATTGTCAGACAGGTTTGAGAAGCACAGAACAGACAAGAGGAGCAAGAAAGGTGAGGAAACATCACGACTTCAACTCCACCCAAACCACAAGCCACCCACATTCATTCTCCAGTAGTTACAAATGAAATAGGGATTAACTCTTCCTTACTTCCCTCTGCTCTCCTGACATGGCCTATATCAGTAAGCTATGGCTGCAACTCCTACACATGTTCAGTAAATACCCAGCCAAACCACCTGCACCTACATGAACCTCAGGAGATCTCCAAGAGCACGCTAGTCCAGCTGCAAGGGGCATGTCTTTGCCTAGGCACGTAGCGAATAGAAGACCAAGAAAAGAGAACAATCCCCAAAGTAACAGCTAGTGAGTTGAAAAATAGACTCACTCTGTCTCAGGTACACGCACAAATAGAGGAATGAAAAGGTGCTAGTGAAATAAGAGCATGAAGATGGAAGAGATAAAGAGCAAGAACGTAGAAATTTGCAAAAAAAGATACAGAAAAAAACCAAACCTCCCCTCCCCACCCCAGCAACCTGTCAAGAAGGACTTTTAGAAGCTTAGCTTTGGAAGAAAAGCGTAATAAGATTGCAAAGCTTAGAATTGTGAACCCTCAAGGGATATTACAGTCTTTGGTTAGTTTTCTGAGAGAGAAGCAAAAAACAGAGAGAAACATTAATTAACATCCTAATGGCATGCCAGTGCTGGTATACATATGAATAACTGAAACCAAACCTATATTCTGTCCTCCTCTCTTTCCAGATGCTTTCTAAGCGTACTGTCACAATCCCTGGAGCAAGAAGTGTGCTGTTATCCCTTTGACAGTGCATGCATATTTCTTTTTTGATTTTTTTTTTATGCTACCTTGAGAAAGCTATTATCCTAAGTAATCACAAAAGAAAGCTGAACACGACAAAAAGATGGTCCCTTTTTTGTCCAAATTTTTACAAAAATTGCTATTTGTGTGTTAGTAATTGTCTTGGTTTGGATTCTTGAAAGAAAACTCTTGTGCAAAAATCATGTACTCCACTCATAGTTGGCTTCTTTTAACACACAACAGACTTAAGCAATCAGCAGTTAGAAAGAATAATTTGTACTAACTTGCTGTGAACCATTTATGGATTCCACCTGAACTCATCAAGTCAGCACAGAGCTATTCTGTAGGTAAATTCATACATGATGTGCTTTACCTAAGCCCACAGCTCCCAGGATCAAATAGGTTACTTAGTCATAGGTTCTCTTGCTAGTTATTTTTCTATTTATTTCCCTCCTCTCCCCCTTTGTTCAGCCTATTTCCAAGAGCTGATTGGTTTTGGAAAATAATTCCTAGAAATATAACTTGCACATATTTGTACTTTCAGAAGTAATTCTTGGTATTGTGCTCTCAGGTGGGAGGAAATGAGTGATAGGGATATTAAGGGCTCTTCAAGGTATCCAAGTAATTTTGAAAATATCTAAGCCAACCACAACTACTTGTCAAGGACTTAGCACCCAAATAGCTCATATTACAGACTCTTCGAAATGATCCTCTATCCATTTCATGTCACAAGGTCCACACTGATTTAAGCTGTGCAGGATCAATCCCGCTAGGCTAAAGCATATGCCAAAAATCTGTGAGAAACTAATAGGCAGGACATTTGACAGCAACACTTAATTCCCTGAACAAATGTGGGGGTTTACCTGACGTGAATGAGCTATGCCTTCTGAGGGGGCTTTCCTGATAAACCCTCCAATATGTTTCAACTGCAGTCCCTGTGAATTTTAGTTCTAAACAACAAACTCAGCCACATTTGCACATACCCTCACAGCCTTGCCATGCAATGCCAACATCTTGTAGTTTCCTATACTGTCAAATTGCTTTTCATAAACTAGGGTAGGGCTAATTTAGCGAAGTGTCCATCTGAAAGGCTTTGCAGGGTAAGGAGAAGTGGAGTTTTCTACAAAGTAATGTTTCAAACATGCTTCCATAAAAAATGCCAAAGAACCAGAAAAAATATTCTAATGAAAAGGACATTTGTAAAAACAAGCCAGTTTTAATGGCACATGGTGGTCAAACAGCAACAATGGCTGAAGATGGGATAGGACACTTCAGAGCAGAGGTGGCTTCTCTCCTAATGACTGTAAGACTACAACGAACACAAATTTGAGTGAGGAATTTGAGACTATAGCCATGAAGCATTATTAGCTTTCATCAGTCCCTCTGTGGCTTATTCACGGAATCTGGACAGATCCCAGAGGCATGGTTTCTCAGCCCTCATTAGGCTTTGCAAAATGAGTCTCCCTTACTTGGAAATACCTACTTGGCAGGGATTCTCTCTTGTCTTTCTTCTTTCAGTGGGTGTTCTGTTGCAATATTCAGGGTTCATACTGGGCCAGATCCTTTTCCAGAAGAAGGGCTGAACTACACTCACAGCTTGCCTTTAACAGTGAAGGAAAGGCTGCTCATGCCCTTATTATTTCTTAGAGCTGAGCAGATACACCAACTAAAACCATCTTTATATAATAAAATTCACATTAAAACACCATGAATAAACTCTACCAGAACCACCTTTGTCACTGTCTGCCCTTAATCTCTTTGATACACGTACTATGCCAGACTCAGTAGCCTGCAAACGCACAGAATCAGTGACCTGTGAAAATGTTCCTGCTCTTTCAAATATAAGCTCTGTTCCCCCGGACCCTAATCAAACAGAAAGATCATTTATGTAGTGATCCATATACAAAATGCTTTTATTTAGAACACAGAAACGTGTTCCACTTTCTGCTCATAACACCAATAATACCAGCATGAAAGCAAATTTATATAGATGAGCTGGCAAAGAAATAGTCTTTTAAGTGGCTAGTCCAAGGTTTAATTCACTTGGCCTTGCCAGATAAGAGCATTCCTGTCTAAATTTGAGATGCTCAGTCTCCTTACTCAAAAGCTTAGGTGGAGCTCAGACAGAGTTGACTTGTGTGAGCACAGCATCCAAAAAATAATTGGTTTGCCTGCTAGAAAAACAGGCTCATTGAAGCCAGGGATGCTGTTTCAAAGAATGGGCATCAGTAATGTACCAGGTGACAACTTTATTTTGGTCAGATGCTGGTTTGTTGCTTTCAAGTAGCACTTTTAGAGTAATTCCTAATAACTCTTCACGTTTGGTTTAACAAAGTTTTCAACTTCAAGAGGAGATTTAATGATTATACTCACTAAAATTGCAAGGCGATTTCAACACCAGCAGTTCTTTTCCATCTTGCTCTTCGTGCTTCTCTGACATAATTTCAATCATCAGTTCCATCATCATCATATTTTTTCCTTTAGTTAGACTAATTAAAGAAGTATCTTTGGTCCCATGGTGTGCTCACAATAGTAGCTCTTTGCCTAAAGCAACAGAGAACAGATCAGTTAATTGACATTACTGACAGGAACTCTGATCTTTAAAGACTCATAGGAGATTTTTATGAGTTTTTTCATGTGGCAACTTTTTTACTCCCTCAAGATCTGCTATGAGCTTGTTACCAATAGTTTGAACTTTTTTAATGTATGCTGATCTATGTTTATGTAGATAAAGGGCAGACAAACTAAAAAACGTATGACGTAATGGGAGAGTGAGTTGACATTGACTATAACCACGACCAAGCTTTAGAGTTCTACCTCATGGATGTCTTACAAAACAGGCAAAGCTTTCCAAATATTTAATACAAAATATTCAAAATAAAGCAGTAGTATGTCATAACTGTGCAATTTTTCGTTCTTTGTAAAACCAGTAATAATGCAGCCAGCTAAGATCGTTAAGAAACATACAATTATGGGTTCTTTTCAGTAATATTCTGTTCAGTATTGCAAAAATAAAAATGAATTATGTCAAGCGGACTTGAAAGACTACAAGTATTACTATTAAGTTTGGGATATTCCAATTTTCTGGTAGCAAGAATTGAGTTAGGAATATGCTATGTCTCAATGGGAAGTTTGATATTAAACAGTTATCATTAGGCAGTACCAAGAAAACCACTTGTTCTCCACATACTTTCCCTTCCATAAACCCAGGAGCCAGAACATTTCCATAGAAAAAAAGAAGAGGAAATAAATGAATTTCTTATAAACCACCAAATATTTTTGGTCAGACCTCAATTATTTTCAAAACTTTCGTGGGACGCTAGTAGTTCTGTTTCAAATTAGGAAGATGTCCAAGCTGCACACATCAGATTGGGGTCTGACTTCCTCAGAACACAGGGATGCAGCAATCCCAGGCCGATTCAGTTTGTTGTAGAAATAGAAAGCATATGCAGAGATTTATGAATATAATCAAGGAACACAGGTGTTTGTTTTGGAGTTTCATCTGCACTCTTTTCCTAGACAACTTCTACTTTGCCTGTTTCAAAACCACTGACTGGGCAAAGGCTTGTTTGTCCAGCCATGATTTCTCCTTTTCTACGAAGCCTTGATTTTACACAACATATCTAGAATCATCTTGTTCCCAGTGCTGAAACTTCCTGCTGTTCCCAGAAAAATTATATTTCTCATTGTTCTGTGATGTTAAATAGCTAGATTACTGCTGAGCTCATTCATCAATCTACCTTAGATTTCAATATGAAGACCCAGCTGTGTTACCACTGAAATCCATGGTACAACTCTCATTGATGGACATTGCTGGTTATCAAGGAATATACTGTACATATAGCAGAAATACTTTAGAATTATTAGGAGGTTTGTACACATACATTTATATAAATCAATATATCAATTTCTTAGTAGTGGTAGATATGAGTAGATATTGCTATGACCAGAGCCGTTGAATCAGTAATAACAATGATAAATCATTAACATAGAACTTAATTCAGAAAGTAATACTTATGGAATTCTTACAAGCAGACTGTGAATTATTCAAAAGCACACTGGTACATGGAAAACAAAGGCTTTGTAGCATTGGCCAAATATTCTGAATTCGGGTTGCCTTAGGTTTTGGCCAAATCAACCACATGGTTCCTTGACTGAGTGAGCATGCTAAAAGCCTTTCCTATAAATCTTCCACAGACAAACAGAATCATGGAATCGTTTAGGTTGGAAAAGATTGAGTCCAACTGTTAACTCAACACTGCCAAGTCCTCACTTCGCTCAGCCATTTGTTGTAAGACCTGTGCTGTACACCCTTCACGAGCTTTGTTGCCTTTTTCTGGACACACTCCAGCACCTCAATGTCTTTCTTGCGATGAGGGGCACAAAACTGAAAACAGCATTCAAGGTGCAGCCTCACCAGTGCCTAATTATTGGAATGAATTTCTTTTTTCTCTAAGTCTGGTATCAATCTTTAGAATTTTTTCTATTTGCTATTTTGCTATTCCAGTCCTTTGCAGACTGGATTCTGGTTTGGTTTTTATTTTTTTGTTTTGTTTTTTTTTGTTTTGGTTTTGGTGGCTTTTTGGTTTTTTGTTGTTTTTTTTTTTTTTTATGTGTGTATGGGTTTTTTTTGGTTTTTATTTCTTGGACAGACTTTAAATAAGGTTAATTACTGTAATTCAAAAATTTCTCTTACCTGGCTGCATGATGCATGACAGGAGGAAGAGCGAGGTGCCTCAGAACTGCCATTCTTCATTATTCCCTCTCCTTTGTTTCCTCACCAGTCCTGTAATCAATGATAAAATCCCTATTGAGAACCTTTTTTATGCTGTTTACAAGTCCACCTATAGTTTGTCTGAAGTTCTGGCTCAAACACCTAATTAGAGATCTTTAATAGTCTCCTATACCATTTAGTTAGCTGATCCCTAATCAGCTTTGCTCATTTGAGTTGTTCCCCACATGCTTGATTCCAACAAAACTGAGGTTTTATCAGGCTAGTTGGCCTCTTTACCTTCCTTTTCAGTTGGCCTTGATAGTTTGATCACATAGTCAAAAAACAATTACTCTGCAGGCAAGAACTGCAACCTTTCCATGCTGTATATTGTCCAAAAAATGGCATACTTAGAAATAGTCTTTAAAAAACTTTCTAGAAGGGAATTTTTCATAAAATTAAACAGTGAAAGGCAATGAAATATTTAAAAAACAAACAAGAAAATTCTTGTTGTGAACACATTTTCAGTTTAGATAACATAAATGGCTTTCAAATTATTAATGTTATACTTTCATCAAAACTGACTCTAAGAGGAATACAGGTCTAAAACTGGACTTTAGTGGAACTTCTTAGTTTCTTGTACATGTTTTTGGAGAAAGACAGTTTCTACCATAATTATATAAACAAGAAAAAACAATTAAAGATATCAGCACAATTTTGTAGTCAGGTTTAGTTTTTCTTATTCACTATCAATATGAAATAGATTACAATTAAAATTTATTTTTCAAAACAGATAAAGAAGAACAACTCTCCCATTTCATTGAAATAAGCTTCTAGAATCTCAAAGAACACAAGTTGAAAATTTAGAGCAATTGTTCTGCATCATTTCTGCACCAAGAAATGAGATTAAACCACTTCCGAAACATTCACTATCCCTTATTTGCTAGACAAGGACAAACCTTTTAGATAATTGACATCATCTATGAAGATTACTGACAAAGGATGTTAAAAGGTCATTCTAAATGGTGTCCCTTTGGGCCATTTGGGCTTGAGTGGTCCTGTCCACAACTTATTTGCCATGGTCCACTGCATTTAGGTATATATGAAAAGAGCTTTGTGCAAAGCACATATTGAGACATCTCTGCATGACATTGTTTTACTTTTTTTTCAGAAATTCTGGACAGATCTCATCTTTGTGGCAAAGGTCAAATAGGAAACATCTTGAAAAGAGCTACTGAAGCAGCAAGGGAATGTGTAGCTTTGTGCTCTTCTGCTCTCAGCCATGAAGCTACTGTACCTTATGAATAAGGACATGGTTCTTTGTTCCTTTGAGACTATTTGTTAAAAAATAAGCCTAATAAGCCTTTGAAAGCCTCCTTTATTTTCAGTTTGAATCGGATCATTAAGGTGAGGAGGTGGAAGCACGCTTAAAATGTTTTCACTGGAGTCACCTTTGTTAGTTGAGGGGAATGATCTGTATTTACAAGAGATGAAATACAGGTCGATGAAACATAATCACAGAGAATGCATTGGCATTTGAAAATGACAGTTGTACTGAAAAATATCTTCTCGAGTTACATTTTATTTTAGAAATCCAACAGTTCAAGAAGCTTGATCATCTGTGAAGCTTTTATACTACTATATTTCTACTCTCTTTCAGCATCCAAGAAAAACAGAAAAAGAGACAAATCATTCCAAGTCTGCCCAGAATCACAAGTTTTACGAGAACATTACATTATTTTTTATAGTTTAAGATCTTACTGATTGTCTCGATATGCCCTCATATCAATTCTGTTTCAGAGGAATCTGTTGTTTTTCTATTATAAGAGCTGTTATAATTCTGCTATCAATTTCAGAAGAAGCCCTTCGAACCTCACTGAGATAAGCAAGTAATAATATGTCACACCCAAAGCATTATCACATTTATAGGAAACATGCTGTTATTAAAGAGACTCAAAAAAGGTCAGTTATGAAAACAGGAAAACAAACAGCATTTCCATCCCCAGCCTGCCTGAAATGTTAAAGAAACGTAAGCACTTTAAACAGAAGAAAGCTGCTGTTGTGCTGATATGCCCAAGGATAAGGACATTTTGCAGCACATTATAGAGGCCAATCTCTCAGACAGTGGCTGTGGAAAAGATTTCTAGGTGACAGACTCTGTCCTCCCCTGGCCAAGTATCACTAGCCTGGTTATCAGCTGGGGCTTAATCTGAAGGTTTAAATGGAACTTGCACAACGTTTTTGTGCCAAATAATGAATAGATATAGAAACTTCTGTATTAAAGGGAAAGATTTCTTTAGAAATCACATTTCTGTAACTTTCAAACAAAATCTTGGTATCACATGAAGAACAGGTGGCCATTTGAAAAATAGGAGATAGGCCTTTAGGTAATTTACATAATGTTAAATTTTGATACACAGTGGGTACTTATGATTTCCATTTTGTAATGCAAAAGGAATACCGATTTTCCTTGATAATGTCAGATTAGACCTCTATGAAATTTACTATTTCTAGACATATGTCAAGAAAATGCACTCATCTCAAAAATCAGACTGAAAAACTGTGATCTTCTGGCTTTTAAAAATCCACATGTGCCAATAACTCAAAATCTTTTTTCCATGTGAAAACCAGGACATGCCTGTTTAGTGTAACATGACCATAATGTCATCTAACAGAAGTCCACAGAACACATGAGACATTTGTCTTACAGTCCCTAGGTGAACACATTATCATTTTTTTCCTGTCACTCAGCACTGAGCATGTTAAATGACAACCTATAACAGAATTTAATATAAATGCATCTCCAGTCAATATTGGAATAAAGACTGAGATTTTCCTAATGGGATCTGAGTAGCCAAATCCCTTGGGCAGCATGGAAGATCATATCAACCTTAAAATTCAGCCAAGCAAAAAATTAAGTCAACATAATTTTAATATGGAAAACAGACATCACCTTCCCTACCTTAAAATGAAAATTCTCACATAGATACATATATAATGTATTTTAAAAGGAATGCTTTTGAGAGAAACACCCTTTCCTCAGGAAGCTTTTTAAAAAGAAATATTTTCCCCATTCACATAACAACACTTCAAGATTTTACATCTTCCCTCTTTTTTCTATTTTGCTAATAAAAGGAGAAGGGAAAAGAAACAAAACAAAAAATGAAATAAATTCATTATTTTGAATTTTAGCCTTTGTGTTTTGAATAATTTAGCCCTAGTAAAGGCCTAAATGTGAAAAGGACTGGACACTCTGATAGAGAGCAGGTTAGAAAAGAGGTTTACTGGCTGACTCACCACCTATATCACCATTTCTGGGCACATAAGGAAATGTTGAATAGGTAGTATGTTTTTGAAAGCTCTAGCAATGCAAAGGAAACCTGACAGCTTCACATGTGCCCCAGATGTTCTCATTAACATCCGCTTAACCCAAGACAAGTATGGCAAAAAATATTCCCTCCACAGGTTACTTTTTATGGGAAAGGGAATACGGCTCTTCTGTTCCAATTTACAGCAGTCTGCCTGTGGCTGCACCAACACTACTCAGGTAGCAACTCTCATGTGCAATTAGTTACAAAAAGATTGCAGGTCCAGGCACTGATTACAGGCATCCATGAGGAACCAAACATCCTTTTCAACTCTTGGATCTAGTCCTTAAAAATAAGCAGGTGATGATAGGACAGTCTCACCTGTTGTTGCCTTTCCTTATGCAATGATCAGTCACTTTAACAGAATTCAATTTGATAAACTAACTTTTGTCCTCAACTTTTCTAGTCCAATTAACTTGTAATAACTAAAAATATCAAGGCAACTTAAAACCAGTCAAGAATGATCTTTCATGTATGCTAACATCTGTTTCTTGGGAAATGAACTGCAATTCTTGAAAATAGCTCTCCAGCTGAATCTGACAGAAGACAAATATAGGTGAAGAAGTGATTTATTTAAAAGTACCAGGGACATGGAACAGTAAGAACATATTGATTTATGTGAATTTAAATATCACTCTGTACAATACGGCTCTTTCTTATTGAGATATGTGTAATAACATCTTACTATCAGTATTTTCATAATGCATAGATGTGGCAGTTGCGACAAATTTTAAATTCTTCATATATGTTACTGTGAAAGAAAGCATCACTGAAAAATCTGTATGTATTTGTATTTACTTTTCATGTATAATACACAAACAGTAGTATTTATATTCTATTACAATATAGAAATACACACTATGGTATATTTTGTTAGGACTCCATCTTGAGACTGGAAAAATATGAACACTTAATTGGAGAAATGCTGTCTTCCTGTAAGAGCTTACAGTATAAATGTATACATGGACAAGAAGCACAAGGGATGGACAAAAAGAAAACCTTGTTATGATCACTTTATGATCTGGAACTTAGGCATTCAGGAAGTAAAAATATTTCCCCACAACACCACAAGAAGCTTCTGGCAGAACTAAGAATCAAATCAGATCTCTTAAACTGCAGTCTTGTGCCCTAACCACATGGCAAAAAAATGCCTGTAACATATGAAGGGTTTAGTAGGAAACTACGTTGTGACTCAATATGAACAATTGCTAATATAATAAGTTTATTTTGCATATCTGTCTTCTGAACTGCTGAGCATAGCAAAATTGTTCAGGGAGTGGGTGACTGTGCCAATAAAAAGAAAATAAGTGTATTTCAGATACATCTTCTTAAATCACCTATTTTAGAATGTGGGGGGTTTCCCCACTGACCTTCCTGAAGGTAACTTAATGCTAGTGTATTATTGTTCATTATTTTTGTGTGAGAGAACAAAATAGGTTATGGATTGATGAAAAGATAATTTGCTTAAAAACTGAATACCGCAGGAAACAAGACTGCCTCTTACAGTCTAAGAGAGCTTTGATTCTGGAGAAAAAATAAAAGTAAAAATAAAGAGGAGATGGATGTTTTCCACAACTGTCAGTTGTACCACACTGTGGGTTAAAACATGAAGAGGCACATTTGTGACTAATCTACTGGCAAAATTAAACGCAGCTGCTAAAACACTGCCTGGCTAATCTTTGGGTATTATATATTTGAACTACATCACTGAAATGCTATCCCAAACTATGGCGTGTCTTATGGACATCATGCGGATTAGCATGCTAAAATCATTACTAAAAAAGTGTTGACTTGTACTAAAGTAAGAAAATAAGTAAATGGAAGCAGCCACTTCTGCATCTTCCCTGTCTCTCTCTCTCTCTCTCTCTCACACACACACACACACAAAACAAAGCACAGAGGGGAAAAAAAACCAAACCCACTTTTTCTTCAGAAACTACAATGTTAAAAAAAAATGAGAAAAGTTTAGTGGTGCAACACTGATACAACAAATAAGAAGGGCCTTCCGAGAGCAATATGCTCTTTCAAAGAGCAACAACTTAATATACAAAAAGCAGGAGGGTCTTTGGACTTCTGGACTATGCAGGCAGCCATCAACACCTACCTATAACTACACTATCCTACAATTTACCTCTACTTATTTTCAATTCCCTGAAACAAAACAAAACCAAAGACAGGGTAAATGTCAAGGTCGGAGGCAAATGCCACACCACAGTGCTGTGCAGTGCCTAACACAGGATGGAGAAGCAGGGCCTAAGTGAGGTCCCTCCCAGACTATGTGTGAAAGAATCAGCCAAACCTTTCCACTGAGAAGGGTATAGTCAGAAAGCTGCTGCTCAGAGAGGAACACCCAACATGGCTCTGTCGGGCAAAGGATTCTGCAGAATCCAAGTGAGACACAATCAGGCATGGTGGACTTGGGTGTGCAACTGAACAGAAGACATGATCCATTGCTGCAGATGAGCTCCACATGGCTGTTAAGTCATGTGTCCTATATAGACAGGATCTAGAGCCAAGTCACATCAGAGGGAAGTCCCTGTCTAGCTTTCTCCTGACAAATCAGCCGGTTTCCTCCTCAGGTTTCTCCTGGCTCTGGCTGTATATACCTTGAGCCCCACTGTACAGACTTTAAACCAGAGCAAAATTTTATTAACATAAAATGGAAAGAAAATATTACAGGAAGCATTAAAAGGCTGGGTGTAACCAGACTTAACATAATCTTTTTTTGGTTTAATTACTCTGCTGGCTGAATGTGTTACTGTGCCTTGTTATTGCTAAGTATGGAAAAAAACCCGCAAAACTACACAACAGAAATGTAGGAGAAGAAGGAATAGAAAACAGATGCTGAAAAAAAGGTACGAGTATGATTTGTGCACCGTACAATTATTCTCTATAGTCTCAAGTCTCAGTTGCCTCACCAGGTCAGTGTAATACGATTGTCACCTATAAAAATCACAGTAATCTTGGTTTTATACATATGTAATTCTTCCAGGTTGTGCTTCTTTTCACCCAAAATAGCTTTTTTCCATGGCATACCACAACAGAGATCAACTCCTCCCACATGCATCACTACCATTCCCAGTTACACTACGTTCAGTTTAATTTACAGACTTGCTGGAATAGAAGGCAGCAGTTTTTTAGTGTTTGTATCACGTCTGTCTGACGCTGTTCAAATAATGTAATCTTAAGGGACTACATTTCTCCTGGCCTAGAATGCTAGGGCTGAAGGGTGTTCAACCTCTCTCTACTCTTACTTTCTCACACAAGAATCACAGCGCTGTAAGTTGCACCCGGATTGCTGCTTGTGGAGAGCACAAAGTATCGTACTCTAATAACAAATGAATATGAGTAACATTTTAAAGCTTGCATATTAGCAAATATTTTAGCAGCCATTTTTAAGCATTTGGTACTACAACAAAGCCTCCAGTCTTATAAAGGAGAGGGGCTGCTGACCTTGCTGTGGGGATAGGTTTAATGTTGTTCCCTGACTTTAATGCTTACCTGAAAGGTTTCTTTGTGAAATTATTGAGGGAAATTTAAGCAGAACTCATCACAAAACTAGATATGTTTCTGAATGGTTCAGAGGTAGCATCCATAAATCATTGCAGCACACAATCCTTTAAAAGTGGCTGAGGGTCCACCAAGGCATTACAATGAGCAAGAAAAGAAATCTCTGTTTTGCTATTCAGGCTCAGCAAATAATTAAACCAGCAGAGTTAAGAAAAATTATATCTATCATTGAAAAAAATCTACCTTAATCTTCTTTCTTGTTTAAAAGTTGACATAAAAATACAGAGAGGTATTTTCCAATTAGAAGATACAACCAACCCACTTATATCCAATGCCTTCTTGTGATTAACTAAAATTCCTAATACCAGCACACAGTGCTACAGAACGCATGCAGCATATTTTAATCAAATCCTAATGCAGGTCGTTGCTGGTAATGGTCCTTAATTTTCATAAGCATTATTAAAACATTTAATGAAGCTTCTTACTCTTTCCTTCAACAGTAACCATAGCTTAATGGCAAAAATTATTAAACTCATCATAGAACTGTTTGATGCTTTTAACACATTAACTTCTTTGGTATTTAAACTGACTCCAGAAGAAACAATGTGATCTGACATTATTATAACACCAGCTTTCTCCAACTCTCTCTAAAATTTTCTTTTAATCTTTCGTAAAAACAACAGATTTTGTCCCTTTTCTGACTATCCTCCTTTTCCGGATCGACTCTAGTCCTAGCACAAAATTTTGTGATTTCTGCTTTTAATGTTTTCCCAAGATAAAAGTTCACCTTTTATTATTACTACTCACACGCTTTTTTGATGAATTACTATACTTTAACTCCCTGACTTCATTTTTCCTCCAGTCTCTTGTGATTAAACTTCTCAAAAGTCTTTCACAGTGTAAAAAAGTTATACAGTCGGACTGCTTTCATTACCCACTGCTGCATGGATTTCTTCAAAATGCATAGATTACATTATTCAACAATAATAAGTAGTGCAGCAATGATTTTCTTTAGTTTAATCTGTGATGATACATCAAATTTAAGGGAATGCTTTTGAAAAGATGTTTATATACATCTCAATTCATAAACATGATGTGTTTTGATGTGTATAAACCGAATTTAATTTCTGGATATGATAAAAAGCTCATTAAAATATAGAAATTGAAACTTCCTAAATAGATGTAATTTCCACTTATTCTCAGGCATATGGAACATAGGTATCTACATATGTATGTAGAAGTATACCACATTTTCCTCAGCAATGATTCCTCTTGCAACATGAGAATTCCTTAAAGGGAAATATATGAATCTGGACTGACCATGGTTTTTTTAACCAATGTCATAAGCTGTGTTTTCTTTGGTAGAAGAAAGGAGAGTTTCTGTTGGCAGTTGCTCTTAATTCCTGTTTTATGGAGGCCCAGTGTCCTAAAATACAAAGATTGTTCTTCTTCTTCCTTTGATTATATATAAACTTATATATACGTAAACTGCATTAAAGCCATATTTGCATCTTCTCCCCGAGCCCATATCAAATGTTACAGCTGAAATACTTCTCTGACAGAGATGTGGACTCTCAGCCTTTTAAAGTGAATTATTAGTCAACTATTATTACTTTTGTGAAAGGAGAATCATTTTGCTATTTGACATCTGGCGATCACTGAAAGCACTAGCAACTCCTCATTCAGAGCAGTACATATAGCTGATTTGCTTTCAGTATTTTCTTGGTCTAAATGCCACCCCCTATTTCTTTTCTTGGGGGGGGGGGGGGAAATAAGTTAAAAAATTAAAAAATCTGTTGGGTGGGGCTGAATTTCAACTGCTAGGTTTTCACCATTCTTTATACTAAACCAGATCCTTAAGAACCATCTAATGTGTAAAATCTGTTGTTTATACAGATCTGCAGCTGGCTCTGTCCCAGTTGCTTGGGAGTGATATCTAAACATAAAATAATCTCTGTATAAACTGTGGGTTTGAAAAATATGTAAGCTCTCTGTGTTTGTTCAATCCAGGTTGCATGCTGGAGCTGAAGGTTATGCCTAGGTTATAACCATCAAATGTCAGTTCAGATAGATTCCAAATTCTTCCAAAGTTTAATTATGCTCAAGTCACAAGGACATTAGATGGGGACAGCTAGGGTAGAATTTTAAAGTATACCATCAGCAGATGTAAACACTAACCCATAGTAACTGGCTTCCTTGAATCCTGTGGAAGTCAAGTGAAGTAAACAACTTTTAAATACATACTTAATTATGAGATTACACCCTTTGAATCATTAGAGCTGCAATCAGGAACAATGCTTCTTTTCTGCTTACACAGAGTGATGATCCTGCTATTATGATTAACTGCTGTTGAAGGGTAACACAAGGTAAGGTTAAAACATTTTTCACAAAAACTTAGGCAACAAAATAAACAACTATGTGCATGACACAACTTGGCATATTAAGGATCTTGACTTTAGTGTGAAAAGCAGGTAAAATGGTAGTCACTTCAGTTCTGATACAAGGTAAATTCACCAGTCATCTATAAAACCCCACTCTGCCATGGCATCTGGGGTCTTGGGCATTAATCTTAAAATAGCAGAAATTATCTTTATTACATCAAGGTTTAAAAAAGCATATTTTTATATGGGAAGAGACTGCCATGGGCAACAAAACACTACGTGGAAAAGACAGATATAGTCTGGGTTTAATATCTGCTTTATAGAAAAACTGACCAGAAAGGTCAGTAGGTCATTTTTGGCAAATTATTTTAGGCTTTTCAATGCTTCCAATCTGATATAACTGTAAATATTGCACCCCTATTTCAGCTAGGTAGCCACTTATTATAGCATATTCTCTGCTGTTAGTAGAGTTTGGTGATAGAAACGGCACATACGGCTCAGTAAAATTAATTCTTTTCTGATCCTTTTCCATAATCTGCAAGCTCCAGAGACCAGGATCTCCTCTGAATTAGATGTCACTGTATAAGATAATCTCTTTAAGAAGATATTCCATAAATGAACATGTCAACGCAACACTCTGCAATGGAGTAGCTCCCTATGTGATTAGCTCCAATGCGAAATACATCATTTCTCATCTCTTAACCATTGGACTGGTGCCTTGTCCTTCTGAAGCTACACAGCCTTTCCCTCTGAAACCACCAACTTCCATGGAGTATGTCCACTACAAGCAATAAAAATATTGAGTGACATAGGGTCAGCTCATACTTACCAGCATGATCTTGCAGAAATTTAACATATACACTGAAATTCATTTATACAACAAAGCGAGAATCCTCGAAATTCATTGCTCTTTAAATCTTTAAATTTCTTCCTTTCTTTAACCTAGTCGACTATTCAAATGAACAGAGTATAGCTGTCTTAATTAAGACCTTCAACTTAATTTGTGTCAATCTCTGCAAAATCCCATAGCTTCAATACTCTTGATGTCCTTTCTGTATTTAAATTCCTTTATATGAAATTATTGCAAAATACTCTGTGTTATAAGACCGTTTGGAATACATGTGGTTTATCCAAAACCACAGAACTTGTTGGGTTAGTAGTATTAAAGTTCAGGTGTGAGGATATGTTTTCTGTGTGATAGAGTTAGAAGTATGGTAGAAGCGTGCTCTCCCACAGCTAACGCGCTGCTAAACCACTTGACTTCCTTATTCTTAGAAGCTTTTAGTCACCACTTCTCCTGTGATTGCATGAGGTCTCTATTCAGTTCTGTGGCAAGGCAATATACTTGCATTTCTTTCAATAACAATAATATTACTGGTTGCCCTTACTATTGAAACTAGGTTTCTAGACTGTACCTGTAACTCTCCACAAAATGACACCCACAGTGTGCAATGGCCTCTTTACACTAGCTTCCCTGTATCCGTATTTACAAGCCTTTTGTATAAGATATTGATCTCACTTCCAGCTATGTTTTCCCCACCTGCTGGAGTGATTTACTCTTGAGGAAGCAGGAAGATAAAGAGACCCAAATTTTGTTTCTGTTTCCCAATTAGGTTCAGTGTTAAGGTTACTTGGGTGACAACAACTATATATTTAGAACATGTCACAAGCTTAACATCTTTTTGTTTTTCCTAATGGAAATAAAGCAAAACACATTTATAAGATTTATATCATCTGAAATACTACAGCATTTCCCTACGGATTCAGGTAGGGGGAGGAAGGGCTGAGGCAATCAATAAATTGTCTCATATGATTGTCTCAAAACCAAACCAAAACAAACAAACAAACAAAACAAAAAAAAGAGGGGCAGAATATGCTTTTGCTAACCTTGAGAATTTTGGGATCAGGTGGATTGTTTTCTTTGGGCACAAGAGAGTCGAGATTACAGCTGAGTTCTCTCTTTGGGGGCTTTGAATAATTTCTGGTGGCTATGGTTAATTCTGAGTTTTAATTCTCTTCCTCAGCCAGCAGCAAGCACAATTTCCAACAACAGAAACATACAACCTTCAAATAAAAGTATAAGATTGACTATGATAACCAGCACACCGCAAATACAATTACAGAAAGAGAAATTCAGTACTTTGATCAGAGAGAGAGCAATATCCTGACATGGCGAATGGGACAGCTGCTGTACCTCACAGCCACTCCTTCAGCAGCTAGTGCCTGCCTCTCAACTCCTGCAGCCCATGAACCCAATCCTACTTGCTGCTCTCAACGTTGTGATCTGTGTGCCTGTTGAGAGGGGGCCAGGCCATCTGCAACTGTTCTGCAGGCTGCCTTTCAGAAGTGCTCAGCCCTCACAATGAAGTCCTGATTTTCCGGAGAGTCTGGCACCTATTCAGCCATCTTACAGCAGCATAACAAATATTCAAAAGCGCTTGGCCGTAAGCAGTTCCTGTTGACATTAAGCATGTCTGTGTGTTCATCCACAGCTGCTGCCTCTTTTACAGGTCTTTCAAGCATCTCCTTTCCTACTGCCTGCGTCAGCACAACGGCCTATCATGTCAGGGACATCTTTCAGTTGCGAGGTCACACAACAGTAGAGCGGGCTCAGTCCTAGCAGACTGGTGGGGTCTGTGCTACCTTGCTGGGGTTCTGCTGGCAAAGGTGACTTGGACCCAGCTGAAGAGCAGTCTCACCAGCTCTCTCACATCGACCTGCTTTTGTGGGTGGAAGGTCTCAGGACTCTCCTCCCAGTGCTCTAAAATGAGTGAGACAGATCTTGGGGAGCAAGGGGTGAGGGAGCAATGCAAGATTTAATTCCTAAGTGTGCGCCACAGACATAGCATTTCAGAGTGTACATGTGGGTCTGTAATGTTCTATGCAGATTTTCCTCAGGCTCTTACCATGGATTCTCCCCATATTTCTAAACATTGCTCAGATAAAGACAGTTTCTCCAGATATTATTCTGGATGGAAACGACAGGCAGACATAGAACAAAATATTACTGTCTTGCAAACATTTTCGCTGTATTTGTTAGCAAGATTGCCACCCACTTCAATATAAGCAAAAGGAAGTAAAGACAATTTCTCTGGTCTTCATAGGTAGAATGGGCATAGGCCACCCACCTAATTGTTTAGAGAAAATGCTTTTCT
Source organism: Coracopsis vasa (assembly GCA_026283785.1). NCBI lineage: Eukaryota > Metazoa > Chordata > Aves > Psittaciformes > Psittacidae > Coracopsis > Coracopsis vasa. The sequence continues at coordinate 2,044 of JANHGB010016136.1, read as the reverse complement.
TATATATGTGCCTCTTATAATCCTCATAATAATGAATGTCATTTCCTTCCAACTGCATTTAGCACTGGTTTGATACTGCAGGTATAATGGTGACTTGTTTGATGCTTTTTCACAATATACTGTAGTTTGGAAAATGCCAGTCTCATAAGCAACAGAGAGAAAGCATAGGGTCACTCTGAAAAGTGGACATGCAGAAAGGTCTACTGTAACACACCACTACAATCAGTGAGCCACGCTGGAGGACAACAAAGTCTGCTGAGAGGCAGAAGCTCTAAACGACAGGACGCAAACAACAACAGATCACTGGGTCATCTGAAAAAATCTAAACCAATTTTGTCTTCTAAAAAGCCATTTAGTTGCCTTCACTGTTACATTTTCAAAGGTTATCCTTTTATACAATGAGTAAAAGGACCTTTTAAAAAATTATTAACTTGACAGTGTCATTTTTAAGTTTCACAACATCCTACAACATCCTATTCTGTTATGACAAGTACTGCACAGCTGAAAAGAAAGTAATGTTTCTATCAAAGTAAGCCACACAAAAAGAGTACAGAGCTCAGCAAGGAGTAACTAATGGCCCAAACTACAGCAATGTTATTTTTCAACCTGAGAAACATTCAGGTTTATCAAGCTGTGATGCAAATCTTTTCTATGCATACAGTGTCCTGCTGTCTCTCTTAATACTTGATTCTTTATTAAGCACATCACATAACACAGGCATTTTTTAAGGGCTCCCCATTCAGCACCATCAAAATATGGCTTTAAAAATGCCTTTACTTGTAGCATGCATTTGCTGATGATTGCTCAAATGGGCAACTAATAAATGGTGCAGATTGAAAAGCAATTATAGAGGATAGTCCTTTCAGGATGGGATGCTTCAAAATAGTCATCAGTTTGAAAGGAACTTTGATGGGTAGGTATCTTTCAGTGCAGATTATAAAGGATAGGAAACAGGAGCCTGAGAAACAGAGAGAGGCTGCTCATGCAAGGAAATGCTGGGGGAGGTTATGCTCTGTCCAGTGACCATGCAGGTCCCTAACATCCGAATTTGTCCCGCCAAAATCAGCTTTAAAAATCAGTTTATTTCAATGAGAACAAAATGTAGTGTTGTCATGTAAAGCCTTAAAGACTGAAAACTATTCCTTGGATTTTCTGCTTAAGGTTATTTTCAGACCACATGAACTGTAGCTGAAATGCTAGAACTTCACACTCAGCTCTGGCACCACCTTACCTGTCTCACAACATGCTCAGCTACGTTTATGGATGAAGAAAAAAGAAGCAATGATCACCCCTACTTCGAGCCACAAAACATGCAGATGGTCTTCCTTGAAATATCTCCATTCTTTTCCTTACAACATCACATTCACTTTCCCTATGTGGAGTCCTGGAGATTCATCCAAAACACACTGAAATCAGTGCAAACCTGCAGCTTCCTAAAACTGAAAAGAACCCGTTCTTCTCTTCTTGCCACACTTAGGTGAGCTCACTAGAAAATTGCTCAGATGATTACTGTTTACAGGATCTGGGGCATTGTTGTTGCTAATGGTCACTGGCACTGTATTTCTTCAGTGCAAACAAAGGCTGCTGATGGCCAGCTTCATGGGTTGGCTGAGCAGGTTTACTTAACTTGTGAACTTATGCATTCAAATACACTAATTACATGACTCAGTACCCATTCCTGACTGTCTCTGGTTAGATAACAATCATTAATGACATTACATGAGGAATCCAGGAAAATAAGATGCTCTGTCAATCATTACTATTTCATCATAACCTTTGCCCACTTCTACTAACCTGACTACTGCCTTCTGCAGTATCCTTGTGGCATCAGAAATCTTTTACTACTACTGTAACTTGTCAATTCTATTTCATCTGAGGGCCTATTTCTACACTGAGTAGAAGTAATCTAGAAGAAAAAAATTAGTCACAGCTCTACAAGAGGTGTCAAATGAAGATAACTAGTCCTATATTTTCAACTTTTCAACCATTGTGTCTTCTTACCAGCATTAGAAAGAGCAAAAGCAGTAATAAAGTTTTGCAAATG
>JANHGB010016135.1:16759-32468 GCA_026283785.1 Coracopsis vasa | reverse complement strand
CCCGGGAGAAGTTGCATTCCAACAGACTTTCAGTGGGGAAAAAAAGGAGCCACAGTAATGGTGTTTGCCCCGATGACCATCTTTGCTCTGGATCTGGCCTCATAAAGTTTTGATAATGTCTGAAAGTCCAATCTGGTTAGATATTCTGGTGGCCTATATTTACAGATGGGCAGAAACGAGGCTTGGTAAAACTTGTGGGATATTGTTCTTTTATTATACTTTGTTTTTAATTCCATAGGCTCCACTTTTTTCAGTAATTAGCTATCAATTGGCTAGACTGACTTAAAAACATTCCTGACCTGGATTCTGGGGCGCATTCTTGTTCTAGACCTTCATTTCCTCACCCTTGCCTTCCCTTACCACCTTCCCCTGGCTTAAACACAGATGCATCTGTAGTGGAAGGCTTCAAATTTCACTTTAAGTTCCCAGGGCTTAACTAGAAATCTTATTCTTCTTTCTTATATTTTACATATATTTTAATACCTGAAGTTTCAAATCAGCATATTTTTTCCTTTAATAAACATTTAAGTTTACAGCCTTTAATCTCTTTTTATTTAAAACCACAAAGAAATGCACAACCTTTATGAATTCAAATTAAAAATTAAGTGTGATGGAAATGATTTACAGTCGCTGTAGCTTAGCAGGGAAAATATACAACTCCTTTGCAGTACATCATAATCTGTTCCTTTAATTTATAAGCAAGTTACAATGTAACATATTAATCATACAAAGAAAATGTAGCTTCAGTTTGAAAGATTTGTTGTAGTTGAACTTCACACACCTGCAAATTATTTATTCTTAAGAAAACATGTGCACCACACACTATTGCATCCACCAGGAAAAGGAATATATTTAGAAAAATCCTGCAGTAATTTTTATATATATATACACATATTTACCTTTCTTCTTCAACCATTTTCATCTCTCTTGAGCTCTGCTTCCCGTGCTCTTCCAGTCAGCTGTTCTGTCCCCTGTGGAAGCTAAAGGTGGCTGGACAAAAATGAGAAGGATACAATTGCTACTTCAACCTTACATCACAGATTCCTGTTAGAATGGGAAGAAGCTACCTGCTACCCTACAGAGGGGCAAATAAGGTCTGAATTATTAAAATGTTTTTCAGACTGATGTAGAGGGGATCACTATATTCAAAATTGATTCCTTCATCAGTTAAAGTAGGCAAGAAGATTGGCAGGGTGAAAAGCTATACTAAATAAATGACTTAGCAAACATAATCAAGCTTACTGTGAGCACATTTAGTATCTGGCTGATACTAGTAGGAAAGGGAGGTTTCTTTATAGTGCAACATGTTTGCAAACGCCTACTATGAAATGACCATTACTGCAGAAATGCAGCCTCAGTCTCTTTTAAGGAATTGAATCTTGCAAACAAGTCTAGAAAACTTGCAGGCATGGAGTATTTCGAGCCAGGTTTGCTTAAACTGCAGGCAGATTCAAAGGGATGGGGTGATCAGGTAGGTGACAGTCAGAGCTTCCGAGTCTGAAGGTGATGTGAGTATCTATGATGTTAGGGTTTCTTTCTGCTCTTTAGGAACCTGCCTGGCTTGAGGCACCATAGTGTCTCGGGGTACTTCTCTTGTTCAGAGCAAAATTATTTTGGAAAGAGATTGTGGAGGAGGGAGAAATCATGATAGCAATTTTGCCTTTTACCTCCTTTCCCAACCTGAACGGGAGAGGTACTTGGAAGATGATAAACAGAAAAGGGAATAACAAGGAGTGAGAGGGCAGCGGTGAAACTCCCAGAGGGAATGGTGAGTCTTGTTCTCACAAGTCAAAAGTCCTGCAACAGTGAACCACTAGGGCTAAGCAAAAAGAAAAAGCATAAGGTACAGGAAGCTAAATGCATGTAAGTTTGTGTAGAATGTGTGTGAGGGAACTTCTTTTAACTCTTATATTCTGCACCACTGCAAGGGTGAAGTTCATTGCATATATTCGCTTGTGCATCCAGAACTCTCTTTGCTTTACTGATGTTTTAGGAACATGGCTGATTTTTTAGCATGCCAACTTGCAGGAGGTGTGGCAGAAACCACCGGATTTTCATCAGGCTTAGGTATTATCATTTCTGTGAGGACAGCTCACTGCATCAGTCTCTGCTGTGGCTTATTCTGATTGTCTTAAAGGAAAGAGTAGCTAATATATAATTGAAGGACTTAAAATTAGATCTTTCTTGACAGAACTTAATGCAGATCTGCTATTTGTCCCCATCAAATTTAGCATTTTTTTTTTTCATCCAAGCAATATGCCTGTGAGAGCAGAGGACTTGTTACTCTGGAGTCTTAAGGATTAAAACTGCCAGCTGAAGACCAAGGGAAACTGAATGGCTTCCTCTGTTCACTGTTGCTGTGTTTATTCCCATAGACTTTGGTGCAAAGCTAATGTGTTAAATGGGGTAGAGTACTGAGGAACGAAACTAAACAACGGTTGGGCCAGATTCGTAAATAAAGTAAAAGTAGCACTAGCTCGATTTCGGTTGAAAAGTCATTGCCTAATACAGTGAGTTTTAGAAAAATGGGATGTGTTAACTTTGGCACGGCACGGTGTTAACATGGTCATGCCAATATCTGATCTGGCTTGGTCAGAGCTAACTCCCTAGTCTACACGGGTAGCGAATATGGAGAGGCTTGCCACATGCAGCAGCACCTGTGTGGTGTGCTTTTCCAGGGCCTCATGCGCCTTGGCTCTGGTTTGCACTTTGCAGTTCAACCCCACCCTGATATATAGGATTATGCCTTGAAAGCACAACCTGGGTCTGAAGTAGCAGCTGGCTGGAGCCCAGCAGCTAATGCCAAGTCTGAAAGGCTTTGCTGCGAGAATGGGGAAGCAGGAAGAGAGAATGAAAGGGAAGGAGGAGAGCATAAAAAGACTGGGTGCATTTGCACAACCTAATTGGGGGATTCAGAGACCTGAAGTCTGAATGCTTAATCTGAGAGACAGTATATATTAAACCAAAACCACCACCACCACCACCACCAGAAAACCCACATCCCCTCAATGCTTTGAAGCAAGTGGTGTCTGGATATAAGCAGTTGACAATGTTTTTACCTCTTCTGCCCTATTGTGTAGCATCCCTCACCAAGTCCACTAACACTGAAATGTTCTGATCCAGAGCAATATGTTCAGTATCTGGAGATGTTTGTAAATCCAGTGGTTTCTTTCCCAAGGAAAGCAAAATGGAATTGTGAAATCCTCCACAAAAGGAACTTCTATCCTCCACATAAAAGGAGGATAAAAGGCCTAAGATATAGATGATAACTTTGTTGTAGTGAAGGATTCAAAACTCTATTATTAAAGTAGTTTATTTATTAGCAAGCTCTTGTAATGAACCAAGCATAACAGTTGTGGGCAAACCTCTATTCCAGCAGGTAGAAACTGAAATAATAATGATGGGAGGCAAAAAGCTTGACATTCAAATTCCTGGCTAGACCTGCTATTAGTACTGTTTTGGCTCAATCTCTAAATGGAGCAAAGTAGGTTTGAACTTTTTCTTCACCTTTTCTCAAGGAAAGTTAGAGATCCCTTAATGAAATGGCTGATAAAACTAACACTGATTTAGTTCAAATTCCTTGGTGCTGAAACCACATTCTGGGGAAATTGTGGCCTTTTAAGTACAACAAAAAAACCCATAAAATTATCATTCACTCGTAAGAAATCTTCATTTTGGACATTACTCTTTCAATCCTTCCAGACCCTCTTCTTTACAGGTGTATGTGTAGGTTACAGATGCCTGCTGGTGGTGATTCTCATACAGCTTTCTTTCACTTGGTATTGTGCTGTGTGTTGTTTCTGCTGATGGCTATTTGCAGCTACAGTTTCACTTCAGATTCATGCCATTTCTCTTGTTATGGTACAGAGGATATTTTGTCAATACATTGTGCTGCTGTTTCCTTTACAACACTTGTCTTAATGAAGAATATTGCTTGCTGAGTTTGTTTAATTTGTTGAGGTGTTGTTAATTGGCATACAAAACACTGCAAGTTAGCATATGTTTGTAATTTTTTCTGTTAGTGCTCTTCCCACAATAGCAATTTAGATCCCTCCTAAAGACTTCCTGAAATGATGACAGAACAGTTCACCCATTTATTTTTTGGAGTTTTTGTGTGGTGCTAGAAGCTAATTTGGTACAGTTTTCTTATTTTTCATTTGTTGTATGATGTTTTAGGCTTCCTTTTATCCTACAAACACCCATCTAAATTTGGAAACAGGGTTGAACATTGTCTTTTTCTAACAAATGCGACTGATTGTACTTCTTGAATATGGAGAATCTGGGGAAACGGGTATTTCACCCCTCCCTTCTTCCTCAGAGTTTCTGAACTTCAGATCCTTCTTCACAACATTTCAATTTTGTGTTGGCCCTACGATGGCTGACTAAGCAAGTCAAAAGGTATTTATTGCTGGTCCCTGACAATACTGTATGGTATAAGTATATATTTGAAAAGCTAGCAGTAGAACTACCTCAGAGCACAAACTATGAATAAGGCCAGATTCTGACTCATTTTTTAATGTTGAAAAGATTTTACTCTTTGCACTTCAATAGGACTTCTTCCTTGAGTAAGCATTGCTCATGGTGATTAAAGGCTCAGTTTTCCTGCTCTGTGTTATGTAATTAAATTATGCAAATAATCCAGTTATCCAAGACAGTGCAGGTTGTGAATGGAATAGTCAATTGTACATTTCACAACTTGAGCATCTTCAGAACACATATCTTATTTGCTGAAGAAATAAATGGAACAATTTGAAATAATGAATATGTTTTATACTCTAACATTTATTTGTGAACAGAAATGGACAATTGGTTCTGAATAAATTATTTGTTCATTTCCAGGATGGCTGTTCATCCCTCCTGCAGTCATGCTACTTTATGTAGATTGCGGGCTTTACTGAAGAGATTATCAGCAATCTGCTGCAGAGACCTTCCCAATCAGTAAAGCCTTGCTTTTTCCTGGTCCTTTTCCACAGACAGATGATTCAAGCCTCCTTCCCTTCCCAGCAGGAGAGTTTAGTTAAATACTTCTTTGTAGCACCTTGCAACATTTATGAGGACTGTTTACATAATTCTGAAGGATTGCTGTTCTTTGCTCTGTGGGAGTTAGATGTGCCTTCTGAGAACTGGGTATCTTGTCCATTAACTGGCTCCTCACAGAATCTCACTAATGAACCAGGATTTCAAAAAACATATTACTGAATCACTTCTTGCTTCTTGCAACGCTGTCTGCAAATGAATGCCTGATGTCAGTTCGATAAACTGAAAGATACAGGGTTTTTGGTCATCTTTTGTTGTTACTAGGGGTGGGAAATGGAAAGCCTCATGGTACAAATACCCTTTTCTTTCTTTCTCTTTTAATACTGCATTGAGAAAAGTTGTGTAGTCAGTGGAGCTTTGAAATAATTCAGAAGGTGCATGGAAGTTGATAGAAAGATTCCTATTGACTTTACTGGGATTTGGATCAGGCTTGTCAATGTGAATCAAGAATTTATGGGAGCCTAAGCACCAGTATGCAGGAATTTAGTGTAGAACCTCTTTGGATTTCTAAGTTAATTAACTGGGCAGAACATTGTCTTGAATGATGCTGCTGAGTAGGACAGAAATTTCTATAAATTTTAAAATGGAATAATATTATCTGCTGAATTATCCAAACAACCAATGCAAACTGATCTCGCGTATAAAACATTAGTAACAAAACAGAAGTATGACATAGTTCTCATATATCCCTTTTGGAAGGGGTATTGAAAGGTACAGCTCCATTTTCTTAATTTCTTGGATAACTTCCCTCTTCCATTCCTGACTCCTCTACCGTGCCACCCTGAGAGCTGCAGGGAGGTGGGGCATGGTGGCTGTGATCACCATAAGGATCCTCTTTGCTGCTTTTTCCAACCTGTGTTTTTCCCCTTCTCCAGTGTGAGGCCTTCTCACGGGCTTCAGGATAAGCCTTCTCCTGCATGGCTTCTGCCATGGGCTGCAGGGGATTCTCTGCTGGAGCCCTCTTTCCTTCCTTCTGCTTTCACCTGGGAGCTAGCAGGGCTGGTTTTCACACTTTCTTCCTCATTCTTCACTGCTGGGCAGTGTATGGCCCTGTCTTAAGTATGTTTTCGCAGAGGTGTGACTGGCTCCTCTGGTGGGCTCAGCAACAGGCCTGTGGTGGAGTGGGCTGTGTCTGGCTTGGGATGGTCCCAGCCTCTCCTCACAGAGGCTGCTCCTGCAGCCTCTCCTGCCAGATCCTTGCCACCTACATAGAATGTAATTTAGGAATGTGGAAAGAGGTGGTAAGTATTAGGGTGGTGATTGTTTTTTTACAATGGATTCAAAGATTAAACAATTAAACTTCAAATTAATTGAGGACTGAGGAAAATCTGCAACTGACAAAAAAAAGTAGGACTTTAACCCAAACCAGTATTGTCTTCCATTCCCTGGAGAAGGAGGGGCTCATTTTACAGTGACATTAAAAATTCATTCCCTTAAGTGAGGTGTGTCACCTTGCTGTTTTAACTTGATTCATTAAAATAGTTCATTAGTTATTCCCTTGTGCAGTATAGGATTTGCACGTTAAAGGCATATGCGTTTCATGTGCTTACTACAGTCAGGGCATAAATTTCTAGCCATCCTGTTTGAAAGAAAAAAGTGTGGATTTATTTATTTTTTTTTTTTTTTAAAGGTAGAAATTCTAGTCACCTGCCCCTCCTTCCCCCCATAAGCCTTTTCTAATCTGCTCAGACCCCTAATATTTCACTTTAGAAGCCCAAGCTTCACAGATCCCATTGAGGTAGTGCTAATCTCTTTCCAGGCATGTTTGATGTGTATTCTCTTTTGTGTCTTGTGTGGTGTAATAAGACATTTCCCCTTTCTTTCATTAGTCTTGCCATGAAAGTTATCATGTCTGAGTTGAGAAAATACCTCAGATTCTGAGCAGAGAGGAGTTCTGCTGTCGTCTGAATCAGAACACACCTGCTGGGGAGTGGGGATTTGCTATTACCTTGTGCCAGCCTGCTGGGAGAAAGGCCCTCCAGCCATTTCCAAACATAAGCCTCTTCTCTAAATGGATAGATCCTCCCATTCTCAAATAATACATTTTCAGGCAAAAGCCTTGTGGTATAATTCAGAGAGAAAAGGGCTTGTCTTACCATTACACGTACTGTGAGAAAGCATGGATCAAAACAGAGGAGAGCACATGTGAGGGGAGAAGTCCCTTTCCCCAAGTGTAGCAAGCTCTCTGAATTGTGGAGCAGAGGGCAATGCCGTGCAGCCTTCCTGCTTCCCTTGCCGTCACCTCTGTGCAGACACATCTCTGCAGGATCTTGGTAAAGTTCACTGTGGCACTGGAAGGACCAAGTCTCTTAGAGGTTTTGAGGTGTAGGGTTAAGCTCTTGAACCTTGCTGGGTGAACATAAACAAATTCAACATGGAGGGAAGAAATCTCAGCTAGAGATGGCCATGAAGAAAAATATGAAAATACATTTGTTTGAAGAACTAACTGGAGCAGGCTGGGAAAGATATTTGATCCTTTTATGCAACATTTAGGATCATTCCTAGCTGATGAACTGCTTCTATATTCTTGGAATTTGAGGGCAGAGTTGTTGTTCATTTAGCAGTAAATGCTAGGATTGCATGGAAGGAATGTCATCCCTAACTAAAATCAAAGTCTAATCCTTTGGTTTCACTGGTGACTCAGATTACAATAACGCAATACGGACAGCCTTTGCTAACCCCTTCCCCTTTTTCTTACTGCATTACAAATGGCTATTAAAAGAAATGTAACAAAATGCTGATTCTGCTTAAAATGCAATTAAATATATCCACATTCCATCTCCTGTCTTGCTCTGATTTTCTTGTATGCAAGAAACAGCATTTTTCTTCTTACCTTCTCAGTCTCTGTTCATCAGTATCTTTTGTGCTTTCAGGATGCTTGTACTGTAAGCCAGTTTTTCAAAACCCCAACAAGAAACTCTTTCCCATACAATAAAGTTGCATACACATATAGCTAATGTCAATAAAGCTAGAAAGATATGCCAGCGAAGACCCAGTCAATTTATTAAATATCCTGCTCAGATATTTTATTTACAATCAAAGTTTGTTGTATAAAGCAGTCCCTCTTCCCTTGATATATTTTTTTTATCTCAGTTTACAAATTATTGCCTTTCTCTTTGTAGGCTTTATGAAATACTGAATTCATTTGTGCATGTTCTTTGAATACAATCTTTCTGCTTCTTTTTAAAAAATGTTTTTGGACAATGAATTGAAAGTATATACAAAAAAAAAAAGCCTGTGAATTCAGCCCTTTTAACCAAAAGAAGTTGCATCACAAATTTAACCAAATTAAAGGTGTTACTGAACACTGTCTTTTGTTAACAAGAGACTAGGAAACATGGCTTACAGAAACCTGTATCTTTTCCTTACTATCTTACATTTCATTGTACCCTTTTTACCTTATAAATATACACAGGAGGAAATGTGCATAGCTCTTTCTATGGTTTTCAAAATATGGCTGTTTGGGGACAGATGAAAAGTACAGCCTGTTCTGGCAGAAAAAGAGCGGAAGCCAGCTTACTAGATACTGAGATACAAGTCTAGCAACTCATTCACATATTTATTATAAAAAGGCTGCTTTTGACTAGTTACAGACAAATCAAGCCTCTTTCAGACTCCCCAAAAGCTTTTGTGTGACTTTCCAATTTCTAAATTGGCCCTCAAATGATATTATGGGAACACTAGGAAAAGTAGACTTTCAATCAGTTGTCTACATCTGCTTGTGTTTGTCAAGGAAAACCTGGGATGGATGTGCAGCTTCTATCTGATTGAATCTGCATCTGTGAGCAGGTTCCAAGAAACTCTATCTGGCACAGGAGAATAGTAAAGGCTTCCCTTCTTGTACCAGATCTGGTCCAGAGATACTAAATTCCTTCATGATAATGAGGTGTCCAGAATAGTAATAAGAGGCCAGAAGCGTGCTTTTGGTTTAAACTGTGCTGGAATGTCTGCTGACTGCGGCTGACTGCAAATTCGCACCGGTGTACCTGGGCAAACTTGGCTCAGAGTGAACAGTGAAACCTTATCGGGTGCCAGATCTCCTGGGCTATATGTGAGAGGTGTAGGGGTGTAGGATTACTGCATGTCTAGCACAGCTGTGACAGGCAGAGTAAGAGAAGACTGCATGACAGGTAAATAAAGCTATTTCTCTTCACAGTATTGTAGTTCCTGCTTATAAGGCTTTTTCCTGGACTTTAATGCTGGTGGGAAGGAATAGTTCTGTCTTCTCTTCTGCCACATTTTGCATGCAAAATACTTAGAAAACAAAACTTCTGTGCAGGTGCAGTTAATATGGGTACTGAGTAGTACACAAATAATTACCTGTATGGCAAAGTGGATGGAGAAATACTTCCCATTCAGGTCTCTGATAGGTCGAGAGTGGAACTGTGGAAATTCCCTGGACTGTGTCATTCTAAGTTTTGCAGATGTTCTCCCTATGGCATTTTCCTCCCATCTCCGGTTTAGCCACAGCACGAAAATGTTTTGACCAACACTGCAGACTAAGGAAAGGTCATACACGTACCTTCTCGTGACATGTTTTTCTAACCTCCCTACCTGCTGTGGGTAGTCTGCAACCTCCTGTGCTGACAAGTCTGTGATGGCTAGGGCTATGATTAATGGGATTTCATTAACGCTTGTGCAACTATCCCTGAGAACACTCAGAGGTGCTCTGGCCTCTTCCGTACACTGTGAACCTTGTAATGGCAATACGTGCAGGCAGATATGTTAGAGATTTTCTATCCAAAACTTTTCCCCCAGGAAATATGGGTAAATAATTATTTGTATTGGAAAGGGTAATGCATAATAATTATGGCTACGTTATCCTAACAAGAAGGAAGAGTAAAACATCCTGTTATTGACATCCTAGTATTCCACCTTTGGGGAGAGATGCATGGCAGTGTTTTAGGATTAGCTGAGAATCCTTCCTGCTCTGAGCACGGATGGGAAGGAAGAGAGGGAGAAATATGCAGACTAGCTGCTCAACAGTTATTTCTTCCTCAGTGGGAGAAAACAGTTTGTCTGCAAAGGAAATGGAAGGATTGAGAGCAATTTTTAAGACAGATGTACAGTGCTGGAAATACATGGAAACATGTATCTTCAGTGTGCCCCTCTTCTGAGCTAGCAGATGGGAGTAGTCCAAAAATTCCCTAGTTGTGTTAGCTGCGCCCAAGTGAATAACATTCTCCCCATCTTTCTTCTCTGATTTGCTCCTATGCATATTTTACACTGTGTCATGAGGCAAATATCTAGTCTTGGGTTTTCCTTCAAATAGTTATGATCAAACTGCTATTGCTATATTTGCCTGGTGTAGTACCTCTCTCAGTGTAGGATTCATATTTAAAGGCATTACTACTGGTGGAGTGTATTCAACAACTGCAATAAATTGGGGGTGTATTGGGGGAGGATCTCCTGGTGCCTATGATCTCCTTGTTACTTTTTTTTGATCCTCCACTACTGACAGTCTGACACAGATCAGCCTTTCTTATGCTCCAGTCTGTTATCTACAGACCATGCTGCCAGCTCTTTTTCTTTAGATTAAGTTTATTTGAAATGACTGGATTTTATTTTAATTTTGGACTCTTGTACTGTGATAACATGATGCGTGAATATATCTAAATATCTTGTGCCATGTTGCCTTATAGTAAGAGCTCTGGCAAGGCAAGGTATCAATGACAGTGAGAGATATAGAAGGCTGACTAACGTACATTATTCATCTAAAACTGCTAGAAATTGAACAAGAGCTCCTGTAAACTGTCATGGTTTTCACAGGACAACATACATTTCCATTATTCAGAGGTATTTATGCATATTAAAGAATAAAGATAGGTAAGGTAAAATAAACTGCTATCACAATTCTTTTTTCCCATGATTTTAGGAGAAACAGTAATATGTGGTCTGCTTATGGTGAGAAAACTCGACAGAAGAGTCAAAAATTGCTCATGGATCTGACAACAGTAATGCATATAGCATATATGCATATATAGCATAAAGACAGCTCAAGGATTCAAGCAGTATGCCAGAGTAGAGACTGCAAAATGCAGCTTTATACCTCTCCTGTGGGAGAGGAGAAAGATTAACATCACAGAGGCTGTAGATCCTAGATTGATGAGCAGTCTGTTTTTCTGGTAGGTATGCACTGGTCAGAAACAGTTTAATATAAGAGGAAGCTATGTAGCTGGTTTAAATACAATTTCCAATTTTCTATGCGTAGGTATAGGAACAAAGGTCCAAATACTCGTTAGGTGCAATTGTTCGTTTAGAAGATGCAAGAATCTATGCCAGAGTAAGTGGTCAGGAGGCAGATGAGGGCCTGTGTCAGAGGGAGCTACGGGTCATCTCTCACAAGATTTCTAAGTTAAGTTCTCAAATTCTTAAGGTAGTGAAAAATGTTTTTCAAGCCCTTTATTCTTAACCAACCAAGTAATTTTTTTTAACACATTTTTCTTGGTGTTTTTATGTTTTGTTTGTTGGGTTTTGGTTTTTTTTTAAGTATCTTAGCACTGGGAAGAACTTTATATTACTACTGCCTGCTACATTCTAATTAATATTCATAAGCTAGGGATAAAGGCTTGAAAATGAAAGCAACAAAAAGGGCAAGACAAATCATTAATTCTTTCAGCTTTTTGTCTGGGGACTTAAAACATTAAATATAACGTTATAAATTCTCTAGAAAATCTAAATGTGGTGATGAAAGTACATTCTACTTTTTTCTTCCTAAAGGTTTTTCTGACATAAACCAATAATGCAATGACATTTTACTAAGACTAAGGCAATAATTTCAATCAAGTCTTCCAGTCCCATCAGGCGCTCCCACAGTCAATGAGGATGGAAGAAGTCATAAACTCATTGTGCATACCCAAGTGTAGCATCAGGTCAATTGTTTCCTCTCTACCTGACTCATCCTGTAGATTAGGATGACCTTCACCTTTTTTATGGTAGGAAAGATCGTGTGGAAGACAAAAAGCTTAAAATTAGCAGACACAAAGAGCTGGTTTCTGTCTCTGGACCTCAAACCTTCAGTAATAGGTGTCTTAACTCAGAAACTTTGACACCTGGGCTTTCAAGTTGTTAGAAAGTAATTCACCAGAAAGTGCTTTAGAGGTGCACTTGTGCGCTCTGGTGTTTAAAAACTAGAGTTAGTTGAACAGCTCTGAAGAATAATGAGAAGAGCAGAAGAAAATGAGGTTTGGTGGGTGGATGGGTGTCTTTTTTTATTCAAAAGTGTATTTTTCTTGACAAAAACTATTGTTCAAAAGTTTTCCTCAAAACTCTTCTTTCACTTCTCTGGGATGAAATTTGTGAGTGTGCTCATGCACTCAGTCACTATTCCTTCTTAATCCCTAGGGTAAAATACTTGTCTTTGTTTTCAGGTATCTATATTCAAATCCTTCTTCTGCCAGAGTCAAATCAGTAGCTTTACAGCACCTCACAGTGGAATGGCTTATCTTCTTTTCTGGTTTAAGTATTTCATTATTTGAAGTAACGGAGAAGTTTTAGTATCATTTTCAGTTTATCCTGATGTGAAAGGAAAGTTGTCATGATCATTGTATATTCTATGGCATTCTTATGAATATTTTAGTGGAATTGTCCTCATTTTCCTCCTGATGATAATATCTCTGGGTTATTTTTTTTTTTTAGTTTTCAGAACAGCTTGTTTCATTTAGGCTATAGTCATTTATCTTATGATGCTTTTAGCTGACCATTTTAAGAAAGTCTGGATCTCATGCAGGATTATTAGCCGACAGTCCTTACATATCCACTTGTTTTTTCAGATGAGTCACTATTTTGCCTTGCAGAGTTCTATGTTACTTCTGTACTTCCTGCCCCAGAGAAATAAAGAGGAATTTTCACACAAGTTATTGTGTCATAGGAATGGCTGGGACCTGTCATCGAAACTCAAATTCATTTAGAAATGCTTGTAGGCCCTGCCCTGAAGAGCTCTCATTTCATATGAGATAAACAAATACAAATAAAGAGCAAATACAGTGGTCACACTGGTCAGTACAGTAGACTTTAACCTGGGGATTAGAATTATGACACAAAATACATGATGCATGCTCAGACATACTGCATAAAGGTAAACCTAGATCTTTAGATGAATCATGCAGGATAAAGCTAGGAACCATTCTAAAACTAACTGTTTGAGAGTTTTGATGAAATACAGTGGCATTTAGATACTTACAAAGAATTTATGGTGGTTATCGTCTACTCTGGTTTTTTTAATACATTGCCTCAGTTGTATGTCCAGGATTGCTGTATTATGATTTTATACTAAAATTAGAGATTGGCCTAAGATTCAAAGGGTAGGGATGTGCAAATCAAAATGGTGGGGTTGTAGCTTGCTGGTAGGAGCCACATATAATGCCTTGTTCGTGCTTTGGTTGCAAACTTGAACAGTTTAAACTGAGCTTAATTTATTTTACTTGTGTTCATATAAAAGCAAACAAACAAAAAAATGGGTGGGAGGTGGGAAAAGCCAAAACTACATAGTCATGAATGCAAGTGGAAATGAATGTGAGAAGTTGTTCTGGTTCACATTGATTGGCATTCACTGCATTAACCTGCATTTTCACTTGATCCTGCAAATGCTTCTACACAGCTTAATATATAGAACAAAATCTACAGCCAACATTAATAAATTGCAATGCCAGGATCTTAAGGTCCTTGGTAACTGTAAATCAGTAGAGCTGCAGAAATCAACTGAGTTGTGCTAATTTACACAAGCTAAGAGTCTGACCTTTAGTATTCGTTAGCATCATTAACATTTCTTAAATGATGGGAACTGGAATTTGAGAACGGTACCAAAAATAAGATAAAAATCACCTTTGCCCCTCCCCTAGGTGAAATACAAAATAATTTGATAGGTAATTAAAATTCTTGTAAAAATTGTGACTATATAGTTTGTTCTCTGCAGAGAATTAGAATAAAATCTACCGATGTCAAACAGTATCTTCCAACATATGCCAAAAGGACTCCTTGTTAGGGGTAAAAACAGGTATTTGGAATGGTTTCCACAGTTGTGTCATAAAAATGTCTTATGGTATAGCTCTTTTTATTTTCCTCTCCTTTAGACTGTATTCAAACACAAACAATTTGTGAGCCAGAAGAGCTTAATACCTAAGGAATTCTAATCTGCATATTCCCACTTTAAGTCAGGTACTGCTTTCTACATTTTATAAGAAACTTCAAAGCACTCCTTGGTTTCCCTCAAGCCAAAAGTTTGGGGGGCCACATACCATTTATTTATCTGCCTTCTTAAGCCAAGTCTCCAGGCTTGATATATGAACATACACTTCCAATTAAACCTATGCAGACTTGTATAAATGTACTGCAGGCCGATACTGTTGTGGTTAAATTTAGGTTACTTTATTTTGGCGTTGCTCTGATTCAGGTTTCAGAAAATGATGAGGTAATGAAAGCAGCAGCCTGTTCACCCAACTTACAGCAACAGTCTCTAATTGTCAAACTCCAAGACAAAACATAGCACACTCTGAACCAATTTCACTCTTCCTTAAGTCTGCCTACGTAGAAGAGGGTTTCTAAAAGTGGGCAAATTGAAATGCAGGCTACTGGCAGCCTTCTGAATCACTGTGGAACAGCTGTTCGATTTAAAATCTGTTTAGATATTCAACTTTTTTCTTTCTTTCTTTTCTACACTTCTCAAAGCTTTGTATGTTAGTTATCTGTTTTGTGCAACTTCTGTCTGGCAGGTGGAGCATAAGTTAATCACATGTACCCTCATTTGAAACTGTGAGCATTACTGTAGTCCTCAATAGTGTATACCTTCTTAGACATTGATTGCCTTGCTCGGAACTGGTTTTTGGCTGATTTAAAGTAGTAGTAGTAATGTGCTAAGCAAGCTGCCTTGATGGGATAGATGACTTTGCCATGACTGGATGTCTATAGTGCACAGTGATGTTTTCAAGGCGAAAAATCACTGTCCTGAATCAAGTATTTTCTTGTTATTTTGACAAATGATCCAGGTTTACCAGACCACTAATGAAAACCACAGTTCATTTATTTGAAAACTCTTTTGTTAGTTATGGAAATAGTTTCGCAGATCAGGTACAGCTCTGTACATACAGAATTTGCAAGATGTTTATCAGTCCTTTGAAGTGAAAAGCAATTTTTTTTTGACAGGAAATAGCTATGTTCTGCTCAATTAACTTAGCAATTTTTTAAAAATCAGTCTTCCTTGCTCTTACTTATTCCTTTGGGTTCGGTGGTTTGGTATTTCTAAGTAGTAGAATATAATGTAATTGTTTCTATTTCTCAGTAAGCAGGAAAATAATAACAACAGCAATGATGATGGTAGTGTAAAACGTTTCATGTCCAGTGCCTACAAATGAATTGGATTTAGAGTGTGCAAGATTCCCATCTTGCCCGTGACAATGCACCATTTGATGAGGAATCCCCTGGAAATGTAAGGAAGGAACTGCTATACAGTGTGATTAGTGGGGAAGAATTTGACCTGTAAAATATGTCATCTGCTTAAGATTATTTTAGTCTGTGTTTTAGACTATGGCAAAATTTTGGAAGTAAAAGCTGCTTTTCATTGTTATTAAAGCAATATGGGAGGATCTTAAGAGCTAGACTGAAATTGTCATTTTTTTAGTAGCTCTTGAATCCACCCTCAGGTGTGAAATACACCTTCTAAACAGATGGCCAGAGA
>JANHGB010016135.1:0-15821 GCA_026283785.1 Coracopsis vasa | reverse complement strand
AATAAAAGAAAAAATACTCGGGGCATTAAGTTGTCTACCTGAAATACCCTCTTTTTAACACAAAAAAAAGGAGGGGAGAAGAGGGCACAATCTGTTAGTGCCTACCAAAAGTGAGGGAGTAAGGCTGCGTAACTCAGTTTTCTCCTGTCACATCTGCATTTCACGCCCTGTCCCAGGGATCCCACATGTCCCAGAGACATCACATCTTTCACTTTATTGACAAACAGAAGATCAGTAGGGACTAAAGCTAGAGATGGTGGCTAATTGGTGACTGAAGTCCCTCTTTGATAAAACAGACGCAAGGACAGCTTTGGTGATATGTAGAATAACAATTAGTTCTCTGGACTCTGTGTACTGACTTCTCGCAATTAATCAGTTGTTTTTTTTGAATGGGCCTTCAAAGAATGAATCCCAGGCTGTAGCAGTTAACACCTTCAAGATGTCTTTGTTGCATGCTGTTTTAAATATCAGTACTTCCTCATGAGTTCATTAAATTTGATTTCACAAAAATCACTGCTGTACATCCAGAAACAAGAGGGGCTACACTGTAGCAAGTTTGTGGTTTTTTTTTCTGAATGATCAGGAGAAGCAAGAGCAAATCTAATGCTAATGCCTTTCTGTAACATACACAAGGAAATGTTCCTAAACTGCCTGGAGTTGGATTTTGCCTTGTGGTTATCACTAGCATGTCTAAAGATCATATTTAGGCATTTTTCCATATATTGAAATATCATTTCTTGGCTCCTTTATTTCTCCCTGTTTTAATCCATGACATAATCGAGTACAGGGTGTGCTGAAGATTTAAATCAACAGTCCAAAACAAATAATAAAGCTATCTGGTCAGATTCTATCATCAGTTGTGTCAGATTTGTACAACCTGATTAAATCAGGGCATATTCAACACATTTAAATATCACATGGCCTGGCAGAGGGAGAGGTACCAGAAGGTCACAATTCATTTCCAACAAATGAAAACGTTCAGAGCCATGAATAAAAGATAGACTTCATTAACAGAGATTCAGCTAGTCAACCCAATGCTACATATTCAGCGTCAAAAGAAATTCCTGGGAATGAGTTAATGAGTTTACCTTAAGTAGCACCTGAATCTCTCCTGTTGCCCATTAATTATTTCTCTGTTTATCTGTCACTGTAGAATACTGCATGAAGAACTTATAGTGTAAGGCACAGATACTGCAAACCATAATGCAAGCATTCAGCTTTGCTTGTATGGGAAATCACATGTATGAAGATTTGTGGGATCGCGATCAAAAATTACAATATTAAAATGAATGCAAGAATGAAACATGATGTTATTCTTTCTGAACTAAGTCTGAAATATAGCAAAAAAAAGAAAAAAAAAGGCAAGTTTTTATTTACTTTGCACATTAACACTTGTGATTTAACTCGTGCTTTGAGGAGGTGATATAAAAGTACCAGAAAATGTTTCTTTATTGGATTTCTACTGTGGCTTACACACTTGAATCAGAGGGTCGGTTAAATATAACATGTGCGTTTTCACAGTGGAAACTGTTACCAAACGTGTCTTCTTGAGACAGTCCCTTTCCATCTTGTACTCATCGTTCTGTAAGCCATTATTTTAACTTAAGCTTTTGTACTTATTCTGGATAATTCACTAGGTCTCTAAGGACATTCTCCCCTGACTTCTTTGTTGCTGAAAACAGATTTAGTACTGACAGGCAGAGTCCTGTGTAGGTGTGGGAAGACAGACACACCTCATACAGATAAAAACCAGAAGTTTTTATAGGTTAGGTTATGAGGTAGTAGGGGATCAGCTTGAGGAGGGAGCGGAGTGGGGGAGGGGTCTTTTCTATTTGTTTTGAAAAAAAATACAAAGAATCCTGCAGAGGTTTAAGGTAAGATAATATTTTCATAATTCACCTGCCAAAGTATTTGCACAACACTTGCATCTAAGAGCTGCATACTCTCTACTCCAAATTATGACCTTAAACTTTAGTTTCAGGAAAGTCCTTGGAAATGCCCACCAAACTAACATTTTGAGAAGTTTTTCAGTTTCACCAAAAGAGAAATATTCTCTGGGAATGTATTGACTTTGATGAAATTTGGTAGGAAAAAGTGCCTTCATAAATATTTATAAATATATTTTATACTTTGTTATGATAAGGTAATGAGTTATTTTGAATTTTTGCTATATTAAAACATTTTGTTTGTGCCTGTTGGCTTTCATATTTATCTTACTGAAATTAAACATAATTTACCATCTGAAAAAATATTTTCATTCTGAATTGGACCAGAAGTGAATGACCAAATTTTAGAGAAATGGAAGTTCAGTTCTGCTAGAAAGTAGACGGCTTGGTAAGATAGATTTCTGAGCTATTCAGTACTCAAAGCTTGTGAAGCTTATGAAATCATCAGACTTTTGTGGCTTACTTTGTAAATTCTATCCAAACAATTACAATCACAATTACCATGTGCCTAATTTGTGTATGCTTTTACCACAGACAGAGACATGGAAGGCGACGCGGTTGCCTAACTTGTGTGAGAAAACAACCTCATTCCTGGAGTTTCTTTGTATGACATACACAATGTGCAGAAGTAATCCCGTGGACTTGCCTCTGGATTATTGGCTGATTTTTCAGATTTAGTTAGGCAAAAAAATGTGGGTAATTTGTCTCCACCACTTATTTTTAAGTAATACAAGGCAAATGAATGGATTTTTATCTGACTGATACAAAGGTAATGCAGAAGAGAGTGAAACTTTTCCACCATAAAAGGTCTTTCCTCCTAATTTTTCTCTAGCTATTTACAGTGAGTAAATTTAATTAAAAGTTTCTGGTCTTTCAATTTATTCTGTAACCACAAAACAAATATCAACAACAACAAAAAAAAAAAAACCAAAAAAACCCCCAACCAATAATAAAAAAACCCCAACTAGACAGCTGCACTACTATTTTGTATGTGGTTTTCAAATTTTAGGGTGATTCTGTACTTTGTGCATTCAGTGACACCTAAATGGCAACCAAAGTCAATGCCCTGTCATTGTACTCATTGCTCCCCAGAATTTGTGAAAGCATAGTTTTCTTCTCTAGACCAATCACCATGTTCTTCTTCAGTTCATCCATCTGCAGCCTGCTCCTTCTGCTTCGCATTGGTGATGAATTATACTCTGCTTCCTCCATCTAATCCTTTTCATTTATTTATATTTTATGGAGGAAACATAAAAGAGTCCTCATAAAAATCCAACTGTTTTTGATAAACCTTGTCATGTGCAAATAATGGAGCCTTGTCAAGCGTAAGCCTTGCTGGAAATTTATGCTTTCTAATAATAATAATGGGAGAGAATCAGGAACAAATAAGGAGTATATTGAATTGGATTCAAAGCATGTTTATGGTTTTAAATTGGTGGCAATAAAGTTTTTATCCAGAAATGTTTCTACATGTTAGTGTAATTCAAATATCATGTTGTGCTTGAACTTTGCAGTATTTAGCCTAGCAGAGCTATGAAAAGCATCTTGTACTATAGCACAGTAGAGCAGATTGACTTCTCTTTCCAAGGTTTTGTGGTGAGAAGGGAAAAGATATACCTAAGTTATTAATACAAAAGGAAATAAGCCAGAGTTTGGAGCAAAGAAGCAAACTGGTGGTCAGCTGAGGCCTGTCTGTGGGTTAACAAAACGTGATAGGGACACACAGGTTAAAGAAACCTAATCAAAGCCAGTTTTTTTAATAGAATATTAATTTTTCTTTATCAACAAGCTTCCTTGGCCAGAGGCAACTTCTCAGAAGCAGAAATGTTGCTGCTGACTGCTAAAGCTGTGGCTATCTGAAAAGACATAGGGGTAACCATTCATACACAGGTAAAGTTAGTATCTAAAGGAAAATACAATTGCCTTTTGTTAAAGTCTTTAGCTATCTCTGCTTTATGACATTTTATTTCCTATTATAATTTTTGCTTTGAGAATAAGACTAAACAGAATGTTAATCGTTTGCTGATGATACCAATTAGCATTTTATAGCACTTTGCAAATGTCAGTGAATGAAGGGGATCTCTCAGGAAGAAAACTTTGTGTTCCACTGGCAGAGTTTAATCCAAACATATGAATCCTTTTAATGAAGAGGTTTCTTAGTAGCACAGCTAGTTCTGTGAATATATTGTCTGTGCATCTTCACAGAACTGTTATTTATGCTCCCTTGAGTGTTACTCTTTACACGAAATACTTGTTTTATATCTTTTCAGGAGTGCGAATCTCTGTAATTCCCTTTCAAGTAGCATATCCAAGCCGTCATGTTGAACTACCGATAGAATTAATGCTAGAAAATGAAGAAACAAAGAAGAAAAATTATTTTTCAATTTAGAAAACTGGTTGTCTCATACTAGCTACTATGAAGAAAATTAACTCTATCCCAGCCAAAACCAGCACACTCATGTAAGGCTTGTGTTCCAAGTTGTGTTTTACGAATATTGAAGGTTTCACTGAGACAGGTATGAAAAGAAAATTTATTCTGACTTTCAGAGGATACTAATGCTTTAGTTTAATTTTGGTGTAGAATAAACATTCTTTCTGCCCCTTCTCCTACCTCCTCATTTAAATCTTTCTTAGCAGATTGGGCTGGAGCTCAGCCATTGGGGTTTGACTTTGCAAAATAAAACAATCATTGCTGAAACGGGCAGTGGCCAATCAGAGAAAGAAATAAGTTAACATGAAATCAGGCAGATTTGAGGGAACTGGTTCCTTCACACTTCATCAGTTATCGTTCTTTATAAAACTGTATGATTTTAACGATCTCTGATAAAGATATTCTGTCACTGTTTTTGTCTTGCTCCATGTGGCATCAGTTGTAATGCATTATATGGGATCAGATGTCAGGGATGAGCCAATTGTTTTTGCAACATTGTCACAAAATAGTGACCTTTACAAGAAGGATGCTGAAAAATGCCACAATTTAAGCCTTATAGTTGACTTTACAAAGGAAAGTTCAAGTTTTGCAGGTATCAGCCTTTATAATGATGTTACTGAAGAGATTCCAACAACATGTGACTTATGATAGGTCTGGTATTTTCTTTTTCAAAGGTTTGACATAGATATATGTATTATTCTGTTGCCAAGTCTTCATCTACGGCATGTATAAATATAACTTTTAAATCACCTTCAGAACTGATTACGCCCTCCCCACCACTTTCCTTCCGACCACGAATCCCCAAAATAGCACACCAATGTTTAAATAGAACTTGGTATAGTTGGATGTTTCACAGTAGTATCATTTTGATAATCCTCAGGATGGATTTGCATTTCTCCTCACCTGAATTACATCAGTAAAATTGAAAATGGAATAGAGAAATGGTGGATTTTTTCTGAAGTATCTTAGTCCAGGTATTCACAGTCTGACCCTTCGAGTCAGAAAGTGAATTGCCAACTGGGTGTTTGACAACCGCCATTTATCACTTGTGCATGATGGTAAGTGAGGCATTACTTAAGAAAAAGAGTTGTAATTCTGAATGACCTGTGTGATTTGGTCAATGTATACAAGCTGTAGATTTCTTGCTGCCGAATGAAATTCATCAAAACCAATAATTTGGGCATGATCTCTTATATCATGACAAATAGATTCTGTATTTACATTCTCAATACACAGAAAGGTGGCTTTTCTCAGAGATCAGAAAGAAGAAGCAAGCAGCATTGTTGTTTTTATTTCTGTTTTATTAATACATTATCTTTTGAAAGACTGCTATCTAGGATCTTATTTCTGAGGATACTTGTGCATGGATGCACCAGCCCCTTCCCAGTGTCTAACGAACAGAATCTGACATCCCGGGAATTGCATGAGTACTAAGGCTAAAACTAAAAATTTGCAATTCAAAAACCCGTTGGGGTTTTCTTAAATTTTTTTTTTACCCTTCACTCAGGATGAGAATATGAATATACATATCTGTCACCCATATACATATATATTCTGTAGTTTGGGGCTTGGATATATTTTATTGTATAATTCTGAAATCTGATAAAGGTTTATTCCCCCACACATAAAAGACACTTAAAAAGACAAGTTGTATCAAGCTGCAAGGAGCAGCAGCTGCCTTAATTTTATTCATGACTCATAACACATTTAACATGGAATATCCCAACAACTAGAATTTAGTAGCATGATATAGTCTATATGTAGTAGTGCTACTTATGAGTCAGAAAAGCCTGTAAAAATATAATAATTAAAATTCCATATGAAAAAGTTAAATGCGTTAATTCTGAATCTGTGGGAACTTCATATATTTTACTGAAATAGCAGTTTTGGAGCACTTTCTTCTTTCACCCCAGCACTTGCTACCTTTCATTGTGCTAGAAATGTTTGGTTAGAAAAGATTCTCTTCCACTTTGGCCTCAGCTAAATCCCCCCCCGCCAGACCAGGTTAGCAGCACTACCCTGGGAACTGGGGTTTTAACCTCCTGTGTCTGTTTCAGGTGTTTGTGGTCAAAAACTGAAAGTCAAACGAAAACCTCCCAAATGAAAGACTGGATGTTTTAAATAATCCTTTCAATGCTAAAGTTTATTCTTATGAGGTGTATACACATAAGATTCAGGATATTAAATATGTTGATAATCTCATTAAAAAATAATTCCTTTGCTCATATGTAAGGATTTGAATATTATGTCAAATGCCCAGTTTGGAATTAGAACTTATATTTTCTATACTACATATATTGCGCTTTTTTGTACAGCTGCAAATAAGATATGTTGCACTAATCAGGTCTGAGTAAGGTCAGAGTCTCTCAGCCTGAACCCTACTTTTCTTTACCTCCTGCAATACTTGGCTCTAACCATTCACAGAATGTATTCAGTTAGCATTTTAAATGCTATGTGTGTCCTCTTCCATCATTCATAACACGAGATGATGAAAAACACTGTCACTAATTTTATGCAACATAATGAAATTAAAAGCTTTCAGTATTACTGTACTGCAAGTATAAATCTAACTAAACGTGGTGTTAGAGAGAGGTGGACTACCTAGGTAAGTGCTGGAATAATTTAAGGTTATTAGGCATAGTCTATGGACGTCTGGGTTTGTTTCTTCATAAACACCATAAAAAATTGCATGCATAGTCTTTAAGTGTCTGAGCTTGTAGTTTTCTACTGCCTTTATTCATTACCTAAGAAAAAGTAAAGCTAATGGAAAACAATCAATTGCAGTGAAACTGTAGATTTGCTTACCCATCGTAGCAAAATGTTAACCTATGTAACATTTTAGTGTCAAATTAACTTATGTCAGACACAGAATTTCAACATACTGACAAATTTCAGAGAACTGTGAAAATCTTATATATTCTTATATTTCAGTTTTATCCATCAACTTCTACGTGTTTTCTATAACCTGGATATTAACAAGAATATTGCTTGAGATCTGAAGGTCTGCTTTATGCTTACAAAGAAACATTTATATAAGTTAGGAAACATATGTAACTTTTTCTTTTTCCTTTATGCATTATCATTTATGTATTCTGGTATTTACTTCTCCTAAATACATAGCTTACACCTTAAAAGCTTTGCTATTTCTACCTTTCATAATATGATATACGATATTCTCTCTGTTATTTCTTATTGCACTTCAAATGAATCGTCAATCATTTTTATAGTATTGGGCATTACTCTCACGAGTTAATTTTTGTATGCATCTTTTGTTCAGTTTATGCTATACAGTGTTTTTTTCATACAAAGCAGCATATGGAAGACATGAAGAAGACATTTATTCATAAAAAGGCTAAGGGCCTTTTAATAGTGTTTCAGAACAGAGGACGATGTTGATTTTCTTTACCCATTGCCTGATTACATTGCCTCTTTCATCTTGGAACTGGTTATTTAAAACTGTGTGCTCCTAATCTGTCCATGTTGCCCTGAACTTTAGAGTATTGCATTTACAATTATTTTCCCTCCCTTCAACCAGCGTTTAGTGTTATCATCAGTTATTCAACTGGCATCGTGTTTCTTAGAGCTTGTTTAGCATTTATAGGAAATCTTTTCCTCAATTAGCTCTACGATTTTTCCCTTCCCAACCTCTTCCCCAGGCACCGCTCCCCTTGTCTTCTCTTAATACACCTGAGATATGGAGCATCAACTCATTTCCCAGCACCTGCCTTGGTGTACGGTCTGCCCCTGTGGGAACCCCAGGGACTGAGGTACTCACAGTGCTCCTGGGCTAGCATCAATGGACATATGCAGGAGTAATATGGGTGTTCTGCAGATACTGTCTGGAGTAGCCCTGAAATCTGAACCTATGTCAGCAAGAAAATCCTCTCTGGTTTCTCTAACCAGGGTCCTATTCAGACCTCCCTAACTTAAGTTGAGAATGAAGTTGTTTCTTTTATATGTCTAAGACGGTCCTTTCTCTTTGGTTTGAATGCTAAAAAGTTTTGAAACAAGGTTGATAGTTTTGCCTAAGTCTGGGCTCCTGTGGTCAGGCACAGTGCAGTCTTTCTTCCATGCTTCTGCACATGCATGATTTCAGGATGCTAATGCCATTATTGCTAGTATTGGCTCTGCAGCCCTATGCACAGCAAGTAGACCTTTTTAACACTCATTTATCTTCTAGTATTTTCCTTTTTCCCTCCATTGCTCTATCTCATTCAATTTCACCCAACATTTCCCCCTTTCTTATTGCTGGCAAGTAATTCACGTAGTTATGCATCTTTGCAATGATGGAGTTTTCTGAGCAATCCGTTCTCTGCAACAGAAAACTTTAAAAACTTTCCTGATATTAAATGCTCAGTCAAGTGCACAGTTATCTCTTTTGGGCTGTGCAAAGAGAAAAGAACATTTTTGGGGCAAAGAGTGTAGAGAAGGTTCTTTTTAAGTTACTGGTTATTTCAAGGTACGATGGATACAAACCACAAGAAATCTCATTTTGCCAAAAGAACGTATTTTAATTGCAATTATTATTTTAAGTCAGTGTTCTGAAAAGTGCCACATTTTTAGGCACAGAGTTATTGAATGATAACTCCAGGAAAAGCAACGTAAAGCAGCTTGACAGAAAGTTGTAGGAAACTCTTCATCCTGCTCTTCAGTTTTATTTTCAGTTTCTGGTTTTATTTTTATGCATCTAACATATATTTCTTTTAGACATTATTCAGTTGAGAAATAAAGCTTGCAAGTCTTGTGAACAGTTGGTTTATGCCTAACTATTTTGAGAGGGTGTCCTCCAGTCAGCTTTTGGCAAAGCTCTCTAGACAGCATCATCCTATTTCTTAGTCATCTTTGGCACTCTGGCCTGAAAAATCAAGGCAGTTCTTAGTATCGCATCACTATCAGATCAAGGACTTTATAGGACATTAACAGGATGACTGAACTGCATTAATTTGCTGCGTTAACCAGCTCTCTAGATTCCTCAGCTTTCTATTATACGCATTGTTGTGCTTGTTTTCAGAAAAGGAGCACTATTGTTTTCACACTAGTACTGATATCTCAGTTCTAAACTCACTTGTGAAAGATGAATTTTTATAATTCTCAAAAAAGAGATACCAATAGCTAGTTTCAGGGAAAAGGCTACATCAGGCATTTTTTGAAAATCAGGGTCTAGAATGAACCTAATGTGTCAGATTAGATAGTTGATGATTAAGTAAACCATTCTTCAAGATAATACAATCCCTGTTTGCTGTTTCACCTGAATATGTTTTTCATATCACAACCCATTTTAAGTTGGGTGGTAGTATGTATTATCAAGAATGGATGGACAAAAGCTATTCTTACAATATTGTTAGGATCAGCCAAAGCTGATCCTATATGTATTTTATATATATACAAAATATACCTGGCAGTATATTATTCCTTTGTGCTTTTGTGGGAAAGAGACTATTCAAAACCAAGGTC
The DNA here is from genome assembly GCA_026283785.1 of Coracopsis vasa. Taxonomy (NCBI): domain Eukaryota; kingdom Metazoa; phylum Chordata; class Aves; order Psittaciformes; family Psittacidae; genus Coracopsis; species Coracopsis vasa. The sequence continues at coordinate 5,990 of JANHGB010016135.1, read as the reverse complement.
CAGAGAAAGACAGTGGGAGTATGTCATGCTTATTTGGGACATACTGGGAAGCAATAAGTGGATCCACTGCAGTACTCTTCCTGTTAGCTCTGTTATAGGCAAGTTGAATTTTCAGTACCTAAAGTGACTAGTTTTGAAAATTTTGATGTAGTAGATACAACACTGTCTTTTACCACTACGGTCATGAGTTTACCTTTGAGTGCCAATGATTTTATTTTGTGTCTATGACTTACCCAAAAGTAAGAATGACTTTATCAGCACTGCTGGAACTGCCTGACTGCCAGTGTTTCTGACGCTGACTTTGGTACTGAATAACATTGTTCAGCAAGAGCTATTTCCTTAAGACTTCATTATAAAAGTGTTTGAGACATGGTGGTTTCTCTACTAGCATTTTTGTAGTGAATACTCTTTATTGTATCTTATGCAATTTATCACTGCAGTTGACTTTTCCTTCTGCAATTCACTGTAGAATGTGCCAGAAAGAGAATTAAGCATGTAAAATTTACAACAAATATATGTAGAGAATGCTTATCTGCATAAATACTGGTACCCATTTGTCATTGATATCTTCAGAGTACAGTAGAACCAAGTATGACCCCTTTTATCTTTAAATATATTTCAAGAATCGGTTTGAAGACACTTTAAAACATGTTTTTGTCTTGCCCCTGTGCCTTATTCACTACGTCTAGATAATGGGTTGCCTGAGTCAGTGTCTTGACTGTTTTCTCAGGTTCCTGCTATGCCCTTTAGTTATCTGGTAGGCTGAGTGTGTTGGATTGACAAAGATCTGGAATGTGTGCTTTGCAGGGTAAGAACGTAATAAACGCATTGCATATTCTTTAGTTTATGAATTACATTTTGATTGAAATATATAGTATGAAATCTCTATTTTACTGATACATGGGTTTATCCAGTAGGCAGATATTGAGAGCATGTAGAAACTTGGTGGTTTTATATGGATAGCTAAATACTAAAAACCCCAAAGCTTAAACTTGTCAGTCAATGGAATTCATACTCAAAGATTGGGATCACATATTGGTTAATATTTTAATTTATACAATGAAGTACTTTAACATTCATGCACAATATACACTGAAGTGCTTGTATTTGGTAAGCTTATAAAGGTCTTGGGTTATTTTGTTTCATGTGATGATGCTGAGAGTAAATCATGGTATTGCTCATAACATATCAGGCTGTTGTTTTGCAACTTCAAAATACAAAGAATTACCCTCCAGAAGGACTTGATTAGTGGACAGAGACAAGTTCCAAGCCTAAGCTCATAATTTTTTTTGGTGTTCTGGAGTATCTTGAGCTTAGAGTAGGAGCAGAATTTCTTGTTTCTAGCATAGCTCATATTAGTTTATTTTCAGCAGCAGTTTGGGGTTTTTTTGTTTGTTTGGGTTTTTTATTGGACCTAGAGACTCACTAAATAATTCAATGTGAAAACCTGCTCATGATCCTTCCAATCCACGGTGAATGAAGCCTATAGAACCAGGACAGATACCTTTTTTTGCTTGTTTGTTTGTTTTTGTTTTTAAACCAAGTGGTATTGAAATCAGAGAGGTGCATTCAAGCATTAATAAGGTGCCTTTTTTATTTTTCCCCAAAATAAAATGTGGTTTTGCTTCAGAAGCAATGGCTCTTTCTTAATTGCAGTTTGCCAAAAAGGCAACACCCAAATTAAGAAAAAGTGGGTGGTTTAGGCCATGTGTCTTCTTGGGATCAGTCTCAGCACTGAGCTATAGCTGAGCATCCTCACAGACTTTTGTATGACAGAGAACAAAGCTGCATCAGAGAGCATGCTAGCAATAGGGCTGACCAGTGATCCAGTGCTTAAGCTTGCTTCCCCTGTTTTTTTTGTTTACTTGTATAAGCACAGGTTTTCAGTTTGGATGCAGACAGTGGCTGTAGTATGATTTACCCCAATATAACTTAGTGCAATCCCCTGGCTGCTGAAGTTGAATGCCACCATCATTTGGAAGGAGGAGGGCATTTAGTTTCTATTATATGTTCCCTCAGCTTTCACCTCCAGGCCTGCACCTTCATGCTGCTCTTTTTTTGGCATCTGCATCCCCCAACTCCCAGGAAGCTCACCTCCTTGAAGTGGGCTGTTCACTCACCCCACTGATTTCGTCTGTTGTTTTTCCTTACCCCAAAACCGTACAGGAGCAGAAATAAGGGACCCACTGGACTTTGTAGAACTTTGGATCTTCCCAATGATTAGCTGTGTTCAAAAGCACACAAAGCACCATAAAACACAATCCATTATTCTTATTTCAGAAGATTACAGTGCTTTCTTGCTGAGTGGTACGTGAAGCCCTCATGATTGACTTCTGTATTAGCATGGGATATGGGCCTTCATTTATTCCAGTGGAAGTTAGCAAAATGGTGTCAAAAAGAGAGGCTGAGCAAGATGAGTCAACTTCCATCAACAAGTGCTTGGGGAGTTCAAACAGTATTTTACAACTGCAGATAATCAGCTATGAGTTCATTAGAAACCCCATAGGTGACTGAACGTGCATATATGGTGTCAAAGGTAATGTAGACATTTTTCAGGTATCCTGAAGTTATTTCATGACTAGAACATTTACTGAAATACTCCAATTACTCAAATTTTGTACCAATAGACATGTAAGTATTTTAAGACTATTTTTCTATATGGGTTGTGCATGATTTTCAAGTAACTATTATAGTAACATCTCTAAAACATAATTCCAGATCTGTTACTGCTCACCGAATAAAGAAAAAAAGTTGCTCTGGATTTTGAAACTGTTTCTGTTACAATTTTGTAGATCATGTAGTCAGCATGTATGGTACACAAGGGCTATCTTGGGCCTTGAAAAGTAGTGTATGCTAATTCCCAAGTAAGTGAATTCCTTCTAAGTTTGATACATCCTCAAATTTTATTTTTCCTCTTTCAAGCCAACTTTGGAGCAATGTGTAACTGCAGTTGCTTCAATACTTAATTAAGCATCAGATCAAAAAGAAAAGGAAAACAGATCTAAGGACACCATACTATTATTTGACACTTTGAATAGATGAGTGTAAAATCTAAAGAACTTACAGCAAAAGATCACTATCAGACTAAAGTAGGAACATAAAAATATACAAGACTATCTGAGTTGTGTTGATAAATGAGCTTGAGGAATGTGCTTTATGTCATGACAACTGACAGCTTTAACTAGACAGGAAAACGCAAGTACCTTTTCTCTGATAACAGTTTATGCATTAGTAGTCTTTACTGACCTTATCTAAAGAATAATAAATGCTTCAGTTCCTCGGTTTGTCCTTACTACTTTTTTGGGTTGATTTTTTTTTTTTATTTTATTTCCTTTTCCTTTTTAGTGACAGATTCCTCAGATAATTAAGTAAAAAAAAAAAAATCCAGCCTTTCAAACTGTACTAAAGAGTTGTCTGAGACAGCTGGCAGCATGACACCTTCTAAGTGCACTTGGTTTATAGGTTAAGAAAGGCCAGACACTTTATAAGGCATTAAGGCATTGTGAAGTGATGACTCTGTTACCACTGATGCTAAAGGGATGCAAAGCAGTTATTCTTATCAAGGTGAGATGCCACTGTTCAAAAGATGTCAAAGAAACAGGTATATGCAAACCCCAGGGTTATAAAGTCTGGACAGGTGTATACCCTTCCTTAACACTGCACCTCTAGCACACAGCCTAGCTGCTTCCCACTCTAAACACACTATTTTGTGCGGTAACGAGCAGCAGAAGCTTTAAATAAGAAACAAACTTTCTAGAAATTCCAAGTTAACTTGGGAACCAAATAAATGTGAGTGGTTGTCCTGCAAACAGCCCCTTCAAGTTGGTTTGACTGTTCAACTATTGATCAAGATCTCATACAGAACGTTAGACCAAAAAGCTTGCTTTCTCTAAGTCCTAACATGCTGAGGCTTTTAGGCCAAATTCCAAAGGACACTGTGACAGTCATGCTGTCTTCAGGAAAGCCAAATATTTACTGATGATTTCACTACCTTTACTGCATATAAAATGGTAAGGAACTGGATGTTGTCTGTAACATGTACTTCTATTTTTTATTTTTTAAAAAATTGATCTCCTCCAATAAATAAAAAAACTTTGAAGTAATTTAAAAAATATTATTTATTATTTATCAAGTTCCTTTGAATCAATTGCATAAGAGTCACAACATGAAACAAATGCAGATATTAAAAGACATCATAGTCTTCGTGTGTTAGCTTAATTTGGTTTCTTTGTTTACAAAATAAACATCAATATAAATATTTAATACTGTAGCTGCACTAAGAAAAAGGACAAACTATTATTACTGTGAGAATGCTGAGCACAGTGGAAACTATCTTTTAAATTACAACTTTCTCTTAGCTTGGGCTAGAGCCTTTTTTCATAAAGGAAAAAGTCATAGTGTATTAATGTCAAATATCCATCAGGAAATAAAATCTAAAAGCAACTCAGAGAAGCGTATTGCTCTGAGAAAGATGGCTTTGCATTTGTGCTATATTTATAATAAGCTCAATACCAATATCTTGAAAATAACAGTAAATATTTAACCTAAGGAATATTTCATATGATTGCAATAAATGTTTAATACAATGTAACTTTACAGTACTTCAGAAACATATTGCTGCAAATATTTATCTCAAATTTTAATTAAATACATGTATAATCCATGAAATAAAATACCTTACAGCCTTGATTTAGCAAGCTGCTCTGCAGAAATGCAGAGGTATGTCCTCACGCAGCTGTTCTCTGTGTCAGAGCCCAAGACTATATTTGAACTCCCAACCCTTACCCTGCCTGCAGATCTATCAGTGTCAGAATTATCCCTCTTCTAACTTCTCATATACAAATTCACTTACTAACAAAATCAGAGTCCAAGGTACACAATGCTCTACAGACTTAGGACCGTAACCTTTGTCTAGCAGTTCTTGCAGTTAGATGATACCTTATGCTCCCACAGCCAACCAAAATGGAATCATAATTGCATTAGCCTCAGCAGACATCCTTCTTCTGGATCGCTTCCAGTATGCTGAATATCCAGCCTTCCTTTCCAAGGTTTCACTATATGTGAATCAAAATAAACATCCTTTCTTCTGCTGGTACAGGAGTAAATTTAATTTCATTCACTGTACTGGAAATAATAGAGGGTGCGTTGAAACCAGAGAAGGGCTACTACAAATGTTTGTAGGCCAATGTGGGGAGAAGTTTCTAGCTAATAGACTCTATAGCGTGAGCACATGGCCTCGTGAGGTCTCCAGTAATGTAAAATTTCTGACCATCTTGTGCACCTCTTTAGTACATACTCACATCCTAAGGTCACCTAAACTCACCAATTTTCCCCAGACTGGATAAGTTACTAGAAGTAATATAAGTCAGCCTTATATTTACTTATTTTGTCTGGAATGTCATTTTTTAAAAAACTCCAGGTGAGGGATTATTTTTTTACAGATTTTTTCCTGATTCTAAAGCACTTCTAAAATCTTCTGAAATGCTTTCTAGTAGTGCACTATTGCTGCAAGTCTGGAATGAAATGCTGGTAAGACACCACTTTGTCACACGGATCACTGTAGCCTTTTTTAATAGGAATTGTTTATTTGCTAGTTCAACCACTGAACAACAGGGCAATAATTAAAAAATGACACTTTAATGCTGTTGTAGAAATCCTGTATTTCCAGAAATAGTATGTTAGCAAAGCAATGAACATTTCTGTCTTTCTGTAACAAATAGTGCAGTAGTCTGTGATCTCTTTGACCTCTGTTGGAATGGTTTTCAGTGTAAAAGCATGTTTTTGAGGGAGAGGGAGGAAAAATTAAGCAGGGAAGAAATTATCTGCAGTTTGAGTCAGTTTGCTCCTTTCTCTTTTGGAATCCATATCTTTATTTCCTGTTTCTGTTTTTGTGGAACTGGATATGAAAACAAGCAAAGAAGCAAAATGGTGGTGGTGGTTTAGATTTTCATCTATTTTCTTCAAGTCCCCTTTATTAAATTAGCATTTGC
>JANHGB010016133.1:0-16845 GCA_026283785.1 Coracopsis vasa | reverse complement strand
CACGAGAGCAGAGTAGAGGGGCAGGATCACCTCCTTCGACCTGCTGGTCACACTCCTTTTGACGCAGCCCAGGATACGGTTGGCTTTCTAGGCTGCGAGTGCACAGTGAAGACGGCTATGTTCATTCTCTCATAGACCAACAACCCCAAGTCTTTCTCTGCAGGGCTGCTCTGAATCTATTCTCTGCCCAACCTGCAGCTGTGCCTGGGATTGCTCCAACCCAGGTGTACGACCTTGCACTTGTCATGGTTAAACTTCATAAGATTGGCATCAACCCACCTCACAAGCATGTCAAGGTCCCTCTGGATGGCATTCCTTCCCTCCAGTGTATCAACCAAACCACGCAGCTTAGTGTCATCGGCAAACTTGCTGAGGGCGCACTCAATCCCACCGTCCATGTCATCGACAAAGATGTTGAACAAGACCAGTTCCAACACCGATGAGGGACACCTCAGGGTGATGATGGTGAAGTTGTCCTCACTTTCAGCATTATATTAACCCACACAAGTAATGATTTTTTGATTAACACATCATAATGTCTACCTAGTGTGAAGATGTTAACAATGTCAATATTAAATTTCATGTAACGGTCTGTAATCAGATCACAAACCATCCCACAGAAAGTACAGTGATAGTAACAATTTCCACCCTCCTATCATTTGGATTCACCCACTGAATCTTAAAAGATATGTGAAGAGAAAGAAAATATAAGAGGAAGTTAGAAAACTTGAAATTAGTTATTGATTGTCACAGATGTGTGACAAAAAGGAGCGAGTCTACCATGGACCTGCACTTTGGTACCTTTTACCTTCAATAGAACCTGGAAAGACAGGAGTTTCTCAGAACATTGCCAACCAGCAGCGTACTATCATTAGGGGCAAGATCTGAAAAAGATGTCAGAAGTTAAAAAGGAACTCACATATGAGAGGTCATATCTTCTATGGACTCTTCCAGTGCAGGCAGAAAACACACCAGGAGAGGTGCCCGCCCTGCCACCTACCCAGCACACTAATCCCTCTTTTGTTTTCAGGAATGACATGAGTTACATCCTTCTGACTGGGATTTGGGAATTTCCCTAACACCTACATTCAGCAGAGCTAAGCGGCAGTTTTCACTGCGACAAGGCTTTACACCCTTGTCACAGCAATGGTTTTCATTTTGCTGGTGCTCCCACCCATTGGTGCTCTGATCCAGGAGTTAAAAAAATGGAAAAAGATAATGGGATGAATTTCAGAGACTTCTGATTTTTCAATCTAAATATTTTCCAAACTTTAGATCCATAAGAGCTATAGAGTATCTTAGAAGTCGTTGCACAATAAAGTCTTGAATCTGAGACTTTTAGAGGTTTCAGCATTGTAAGACTGTGAAAACACTACTCGCTCAGAATAAACAGCTCAGGTAACTTTTCCATGACTTGAAATGGGTCTGTTTAAACCAGAAGCAGTTTTGCTTCAGACAAGCTCAGATTTGAGGAAGGTTAGAAACTTCACAAGTTTATTTTCCCTTGGAATGATACAAGGCAGACAACCAGGGAAGAAAGGTGTTCTGAAAGAAAATATAAAGCATGCTTTTCAGTGGAAATCGAAGTTTGTAGCAGTGGACACAGAAAACCTTTTGGCAATCCAAATAAATTTCAATCAGAAACTGAACAAGACAGCTGCTGTCTCCTGATGGAAGCAGGTGGCTGAGGCAGAGGAAAAGGTGGGGGGTGATATTCTGTGGGAAAGCAACACTGCCAAAAATCTCTTCAGTCCTGCTACCCGCTTGGTTGACGTGATGTGGTTAAGCCAGTTTTCTGGTAACAACCTGCGAAATTCAAGTGGTGTTTTTATTCCTTTCTTAGTTTAAAGGTGTGTAACTGAAAAGACATCTTTTCTGTCATAAAGAAATAGATCTGATGTTGATCACATAATAGATGCCCTCACTACTTCATTTAGAACCCTGGAAAACACATTTGAATTATTTCCTACATCTACTTAAGAATATTTCCTATTAAATAACTGGAACCAACAGGGGTTGCTTTTAAAAAACTGCCCTTCTTACTGCAGCAGGCTGATGAGAAGAATGTGATGACTTATGACAAAGCCATGAAAACTGTAACTGCAGCCAAAGAGTTTTGTGAATTAAAGAAAATTACAGCAATTTTGAAGAACAGATAAAAACACAATACACATTTAACATCAGGCACAGTTATTCTAAAGTTTCACCAAACTTGTATTACCTTTGCTACAGGTCCTCTTCCTTTCACTGTATGTTGACTCTTCTCTCAACACACAATTGCTCAAGTGGCACTTGAGCTGTCCGTATCAGGAGCGGTCCAGATTCCGTCATGCATCCTTCCTCTGTGTGCATCCAAACTTACTCATTCTCACCCACCGAAAATGAAACATGTCTCGTTTATCCTTCCTTCCTCATTCTATGCAAGGAAACATTCCTTTCTTTTTTTAAGCTTGTTTCATGAGGGCCCTGCCTACCCCAACCCCCTGCAGTACCACCTTCAAAGTTCACATTTAATCAGATTCAGTAAACACGTTAGTAGTTTACTGACAGTATGCAGCAAGTTGGCCTGAGAAAATGACAGACTCCTGTCTCAGGAGAAAGAACACCTCCTATCTCTGAGTCATTCCTCAAAAACCAAACAAATAACCACTATCTCCACTCCCTACAATATCCTATTTCTACTTCACATGGCTTTGACACGAAAAAGTAGGTATTACCTTACCAGAAATGTCAAGGATGTGCATACTACCGTTACAAAAGATACTAAAATGCGTGGCTGAACCTTATCCTTTGAAAGAAAAAAAGAAAAGCACAGATTGTAAGCAATTTCTATATAAATACGGAAGTGATCGAACATTGTTTCTTGAATATTAAGGATTTCTACTAGATCTTACACCTTTGTAATCTTTGAGGTCTTAATTGTGGAGGATGACTTAATTCAATCCCCCAACCTCCAAGCCCTGACTTGTTACAAGGGTTACGTTATCAGACATACAGCAAGCTTTCTGCATCTTTCACTGTCTTCATGTTTCCCTTCTACTCTCACAACTATGAAGCTGATTGGATGTGAGGTAGAAATAATTAGGATTACAGGCATCTTGATTATAAACATTTCAGCCCTGCCTGGATCGTGCTAATTTTACATGCAGCTGTAAAATTAACTCTTACTCACCTTTTTCCATTGGACAAGGAAACATCTGAGGGCAAGTTTAATTTTTTTCATATTTTCTGAAGTGAACAGAACAAATGTAGAGAAGACCATCATTCAGATTTGGTAACAAAACCCCAGCAAGATCCCCCATGTAGTGGCGGAAAAACCTCACACCATACTGAGCATGAAATGCTAGTCCCAGCAGTAGGAAATAGGAGAAATAGGTTTTCTCTTGAATGGCAAATGCTATGAATTATTTCTGGTTACTGGATTAGGACTTAAGTTAGAGAATATAGTAGAAAAGTACTTATCAGCTGTGGATAATATGAACAACAATTACTTGCTACCAAGGCTGGGGGTTTTGTTTGCTAAAAACAAGCAAACAAACCAGTTATAATTAAGACCTAAGGAGCTGCTGGTATTTTCTTGACCTTAAGCAGTGAATCTGTAAGTGCCAACTAGATGAAAATGTGAACAGCTGTACATATCTTCTGTAACACAGAAATTGTTTATCCTTGATCTTCTGGTTTATTTGTGTGATCTCCCAGGGTTTAAAATACCACTGTCTTTTTAAAAAGAATCTAGGACAGCATCATGGGAATATATGAAGAACACCACCATATATATATATTATTATTATTATTTTAAACTAAATAAGTACTATTCACTTGCTTGGAAGCCAACAGATGGTATACTACCTTTAACATACATCTGGATGAAACTGAGACTTTTGTTACAAAATCCTGTAATTTAAGGGAAAAACAACAACAACAAAAATTATCAAAAAGTTAGTAATAGTCTAATTATTTCCTGGTCTTTTTTTTTTTCTTGCTTTGAAAAGTAGAAATTAATACAATTGGTATAACAGAAATACTGAAGAGTCAGCTAGCAAGGGCTAAAAATATGTAACAATTTAAATTGTAACCATTAAAATGTAAATGTTTGTCAGATGACCAGATTTTACAATGTCACTTTATATTTTTTGGTTTAGAATGTCATTAAGGTATATAACACTCCACAAATGTTTTTGTGAATGAAATTTTTATTTACACACTGTATCCAGAAGCAGATACATAAATCCTTATACAATTATTTTTCAAAAATGTGCAAGAAATTACTATAATTTTGTTTACAAACCAAAACACATTAAAATCAATGGACTTTGGATAATTCACTCTGTGGTGTGCTTAGTACAAATAGCGCACACCAGGTCTGAAGCAGAGAAAAGTGTAAACTACAGCAATCTGGATTGCAAGTATTAACTTCATGGCACTCCATCATCACTATAAAAATTCTTTAACCCAACAGGCATTCATATAAAATTCTTTAAGAATTTTTCATTATCTGTGTAGAATTTAGAACACTTTCCAGATACAACGCCATATTTTCCATATTAAGAACTACCATCTAGCCCATTTTTTGTTTATAAAGAATGCTTGTAAATTATGTTCTCTGCAGTCATAAAAAGATTTTAAGAAATTGAGTTGGCAATCATTAATTTACCCATAGCTTAGCTCACAATTTGAAAGTTTAGTAACACAAAAATACTTCTCATCAGAATCATAGCCCATATATTGCTGGTATGCTGTTTTAAATTTATAATTCCAGTATTCGCATAGACGAAATGTATCAAAACAAAACCTGCACAGCTTTCACTTAGCCCAGCAGTCAATATTCACAGAAAGAATTTGGCTTTACCAAAATGCAAAGTCAGCTCATCTGAGAACAAAGAGTTTAATTAATAATAGCATTTCTGATCTGACATAAAACATTTTGATAAAAAGATGGCATTCACTATGTCAACAGCAGGATAAGTGCTATATACTTCAAATAGATCAAAGAATACAAATCACTTTCAGGTGTTTGTAACACTGTCTTACAAACAAAAAAAAAAAAACACACCAAAAAACAAACCCACACATGAGTTGTACAAATTTATTTTTCTATTTCCAAATATAAGGTGTTGTTTTATTCTTCCAATTGGTAAAACAATGTTATTAATGACATGAATCATTTGAGATACTCAAAAGAAGGAGTTTAATTCCGAAGTTTCATTTTCAAAACATTTTTCCACAATTCAATTGTATTTGAACCCTTAAACTGTTGTGCTGCATAAATAGCCATTTTTCTCCTCTGTAAGGATCATAGTCAGTTAGCTTTTATTCCTAGTGTATCTACTTCCAAAGGTCTCCAAAATATCCTCAATCACTTTCTTTTTATTTATCAAGGACACTTTGTTCCCCTAATTTTCATGAAGGAGAAGTCAACACAATTTTTATGATTACTCTGAGAACTTTTAAATTGTCTCATAACTAAATGTTACTTTTATATTAATGTTTATTATAAGAAATTGTAAGTATCTTTAATGTTTTCAAAGTAATTTTTCTGGGTTCCTTCTCCTGGCTGGCCAGTTAACCTCAGTATGAAAAAAAAAAAAAAAAACAAACCCCTGCAAGGTCTTGATTAATGAAATCTGTAAAAATAAGTATTTGTGTCTACTAACTACTGATTTAAAGTAGTTTGAGCTTAGTAGAAATATCACCACCATTTTTTATTTAGAAGCAATGTGCTACATGGTTCTCACATTCTAGGTCTAAACCACTTTACACTGTTCCTTTTGTGGAAGCTTTATAGTGGGGGGGGAATGACAAAGTTAACTTGACATGAAGAAGTTCACAGATGAAGAACACAGCAAGGAAAGCAATTATAAAGCTGGACAGCTGAACCAAAGTGTGTTGTTTTTGTTTTCTGTTTTGTTTGTTTATTAAAAAAGGCATCAACTTGTACGAGTGAAAAAAAAATATGAAAATTTATAAAGGCATGGGCAAAAATTTAGCATGTGTGTTCTTGCACGTTTTTCAATTCAGCAATAAGACAAGGATATTACGGCTTCAAATATTTAAGTTTCAATGCAATGACTGCTAAATTAATGTATGTGGCATAGTATAAACAGGTTTAATGCATTCAATAGTGGTATTAAATGGCAAAGAAAATATTTAATATACTATAATCTTTCGAAGATTCTGTAGAATGCATAGGCCCTCTAGCTTGTATGGGGAAAGAATTTTTAAAGTGAAGAAAATGCAGAGGTTTTCTTCCAAAAGTATGAGTCTGAAATCCATAAAAATTATTTTCTTTTTCCTCCTCACAGACAGAATCAGAACACTGTACCATACAATAGGTTATTGTGCCTTTTTGAATAAAGTTTGTGATCCTGATTCGGTGTCGGGGAAAAGGGCAAATCAGCAGAGGAAAAAAAAGAAAAGAGAATTCACACTTTCATACATACGTCTCAACGGCAGAGCCAACAAATCACACGTATAGACTGCTCTAGACTTTTTTCTTTTTAAGTTTAAAACTTTATCAGACTAAAGAAGAAATCCTTATTCTCCCTCCCTTAAAAGCAAAGGCATCCTTTCTCTACCTCTGATTTTCTTTTTTTTTTTAGTTTTTAGTTAAACATTATGGTCAAAAAATAAATTAAAAAAATATAAATTTAGTCTATCAATTCAGGCAACCCAAGATGTAGTGCTACTGCACCACCTTGCAGCAATACTGTATTCATTACTAAAGACTCATTTCAGGGGACAAAAGGCCAGTGAAACAAAGAGAAGAAATTACCTAAACAAGAAAGCTCTATCAAAGATGAACAGCCTCTTCTAAGCTGATGTTTAGTGACTAGACACTCCTACCAAGGATGGGGAAGATGACATACTAAAATAAAAAATGGGGCAGGCACAGGCAAAGCAAGCCTCCCTCCCAGGCTATGACCCCTTTAACAAATAACAAACAAAAGTGATAGACTCATTGGTGGGGAAGGGGATGAGGGAGAAACCTGAAGCAAAACAGAAAAATGCCATGGATTAACCTTGCATGACAAAAATATTACAGTGTAGAACGTGTAATCCCCACTGAACGTCTTTCCCTACAGAAGGTCACAATAACTGTAAGCTTTTCAATGCCAGAATTTTTGACAAATATCATAAACATTTACTTAATTGATTCAATATTTCATATGTTAAAACATATTTTATGACAATAGACTTAGACATTTTCTGTGGTCAGGGTTAGTGTTCATATGTTTTATAATCTGAAAGGCTATGAGAATAGAGATTGAGAGATGCATTTTAAGCATCTTCCATCTAAAATATTATGTCCTGTTCCTTCCTCCCCAAAGGATATCAAAAAAAAAAAAAAAAAAAAAAAAAAAGGAGAAAACTAGCCAAAGGATATTAGTGTATTACTGCATTTCCGAAATGAAAAAAATGCAGAAAATGATAAAATTTCAAATAGCTTGAATATATATTGTAGATATCATCCTATTAGATGTTTTCCCTCATTCCCTACAATGGCTTATCAATTTATACTCCCATAATAACAATTCCTAGAATCTTTCAAAAAAATTGAGAAAAATCTCCCTCTGGCCCTCCCAACAGGAGGCAGGAGGGAAAAGGACAGAAAGATGGGGACCTGGTAGATGTTCATTTATTTAACTTATGGCATGATTTTAAAGGTAATATTTGACAAGACCAAAATACTGCCATTTCCTTATAGGTACTACACATTGACTTTTTTAAAAGGCCATTTTTAGAAGGACAGAACATTGAGACAAGAAGGCAGCTGAACTAACCTTCTCAAACACAAAAGTGTATAGACAATACAAGGCTGAGGAGAAAGGTGGGTTTTTTTTTCCCAAAGATATGCAGCATAACTATGTTCTTATCACACAGCTCTGACTGTAAGTTCTACATTAGAGCATATCTTTATAGAAATTCATAATTAGGATACTGGGAAGTTGTTTTTAACATAGATGTAAATTCTGTAATTTAGAATACCAGTATGTTTTTTATCCATGATCATTTTTTTCAAACAGGATAATTTAAAGGGGGGGGAGGGCGAATCCATTGAACAAGTTTCATTTGACTTTTACTTATCGTTGAATACACATGAAATGTGCTTTCAATGCATAAAAATCACAGTGGATAGCAGCAAAGGACTTGGGGGAAATTAAGGAGAATCTGATCATTCACATTGTGATTAATCTGCACATTGATGAAAGATAGCTATTTCACACTTCTAAAAATAAACTTGAGATCACTCTTTAAAAAAAAAAAAAGAAAAAAAATGCTCCCCAAAATAATACACAAAACCCCCAAAATAAACATAAATCCAAATGCATTACTTCTCTTTTACACACAAAAATGAAATATTTTTATGGCAGCAAAAGATTTTGATAGCAATGAAAGTCTGTAAACTGTAATTCAATCTCTTTTTGTTGTTGTCGTTCCCAAAGTGCAAGATGCAAGATTCCCGTAAGCTTTCAGTAGTGCTTTTCCTGTAAATAATCCTTCATTTTGTTTGGCAAAGGCAGTTTCTGAATCAGGTCTATTCTGGTGTACTGACGTATTACAAAACGACACAGATATTGTAAAGAACGCACCTGCATAAACCGAGATACTGGATTTGTCAGTCTCACTGGGTAAGTTGCAGACCCAGGCAGGCGAGATCTCGAATAGCAGAAAGCTCCATTTTCAGAGTCCCTGATTGAATGCTCAATTAAGTCAACTATAGATGTATGTCCCTCCACATCTGGTTGTTCATAAAAGCTAAACCTACCATTTGAGTGTTCAATTCTAGTGTGAAGAGTTTTTCCATGGGAACGAAAACTCAAACTTAAAAGATAACGATCATCAGAACTATCTCGAACGAGAAACGAGCCATCAGGCACATTAGCTAATTTTCCCTCTGCCTCCCAACGTGTAATGGGGCCCCAGTACCATCCTTGTTTTGCAAGTTTTTTCAGTTCTTCTGTGAGACTTGTCACAACCATAGGACCACTGCTCTGTACAGAATCATAAACTCTTCCAACTCCCGGGGCAGTGTTAGGATCAAAATTCAAATGGCAGCGCATACTTTCAGCCACATGGGCATCTGTGCCATTCAATCCATTGAAGTTCCTTTGGATTTGATTATTCTGCATTGGAGGTAGCAAAGGTGAGAGTGGAGGGACATCACTGTGATTAACTCTTGGACTTTGTAACATGACTCCTGTGGTACCAATCAACAAACCATTCACCGTCTGGTCCACAAAGATATCCGGTGCAACGACTACATCCTGATCCACTTGGCTCTCTTCTTCATGGAAAGCATTTCCCCCCACTTGAGAAGAAACAGTTGAAACTTCCATAGGTGAGGAACTATCCAGACAGTAACTACGTGATCCTTCCAAAGGATACATTCCCTCATCTAAAGGCACAGTATATTGAATGTAGTCCTGAGGCATTAATCCAATAACTACAGGCACATGTTCATCAATATGAAGATGCAAGTCCCCGTTCTGAGATTCTGTATTTTTTAACACACTGTTTTGTTCCTGGAACACACTGTCTGACTGCAAGTCATGAAAGTCCTTTCGAACACCATTCAGTGCTGGGCTTGGATTAGAGGAATGGACCAAGGCTTTGACTTTGACTTCCATTTTGATGCAAGTCTCTTCCGAATTTGTAGGTCGAAGGGGCCATGGTGTTGGACTGTAATGGTGATTACGGAGAGAAGTGGATCTCAGAGGTCTTTGAGCTCGCACATCTTTGAAAGTTATTGGAGCAGATGAGGAAGAAAAGGTGTCATCATCTGCAGAGCTTACAGATGGTGTGCTGCCTTTGCCTTTCTGTTTTTGTTTTGCTGAAAGCCTCCTTTTTAACGTACCCATTAAACTTTCACTTTTTGATCTATTTTTGCCTCCTTTGTCATCTTCACTATTGACTTCACAGCTAGCCAAATCTTTACCATAGCAGCTGCCAAACAAGGAGTCATCTTTTCCAAATTCACTTAATGATGGCTGCTGAACCACTACAAAGTCGCTTTCATCTTTACTTTTATTTAAGTTAAAGGACTTGCGAATTGTTTTGAGACTAATTTTCTTCATTATGACAAGTTACTAAGTCTGGCTGATCAGCAGTGCTTGTGGTGATATAGCCCTAACACATGCAGAGCAGCTTCTGCTTCATTTATGTGTTTTATCCAGCCTCATTTAACTTCAAGAGCCATTTCCTGAAAACAAATAAAAAACAATTAACTTCACAAAAGAAATATTTTTTAAATCATCCATAAGGGTTTCTGCCCTGCAAACAAAACAGAAATTCCTGTACTTTAAGTAATGGGCATCAAATAGAAGTAAAAATAGAAAGCTGACTTGGAAACCAATCAGGCTTAAAGAATTAATCTGATATATCTGCCCTGGAGATTTCCCCCTTTTATTTTTTTCTTCTTCTTTCAGCATGCTATTTATAAAATATACACAGAATGATTGAGGATGGAAGGGACCACCAGGGGTCATCTAGTCCAACCTTCCTGCTCAAGCAGGGTCACCTAGAGCACATTGCTCAGAAATGCATCCAGATGGCTCTTGCTTCCTCCAGGGAAGGAGGCTCCCCAAGCTCTCTGGACAATCTGTTCCAATGCTCAGTCACCCTCACAGCAAAGTTCTTCCTGATGTTCAGCTGGAACTCCCTGTGTTTTTATTTCTGCCCAATGCCTCTCGTCCTATCGCCTGGTAGCACCAAGAAGAGTCTGGCTCCATCCTCTTGACACCCTCCCTTCAGATACACATTTATCAAATCCCCCGAGTCTTCCCTAGGCTGAACAGGCGCAGCTCCCTCAGCCTTTCCTCCTGTGAGAGATGCTCCAGACCCTTAATCATTCTGGAAGACCTTTGCCGGACTTGCTGTCTTGTAGTGGGGAGCCCAGAACTAGACACACTACCCGGAGTGAGACCTCACCAGGGCTGATCAGAGAAGGAGGATTACCTCCCTCACATGTTGTCACACTCATAGGCACATATATTTAATGCATGTATATAGAATTTTGTGCATGTATATATGTGCTTGTATATAAAATTTTCAAGCACAGAAACATCCCTCTCTTTCAGAAGGCTCCTAAAAATCCCCATGATAGATGAAAAAACTATAGAAGATACTCTATATATTCTATCCAAGAGGATTAAACTCTAATTATTCCTAAAACATGGTCTTACAAGGTCACACTTTCTTTATACAGGAAAGTTGAGCAATATTCAAACAGCTATATAACTCTAGGAAAACTAACTCTAGCGAAAAGAGACACACATTAACAGCAAAGTAACATCTCGTTAGAGCAAGTTATATAAGTCTCCTCCTGAACTTCCATACAAGAAAAGTTTAGGTACAGAGGAGGTCAAATCACAGGCTCTCCTTGCCTAGTACTAATAGAGCTTGCTTTCTGCAGTACTTCTGCCAAGAGTAAGTGGACACATCTGCTCAAACCCCAGCCAACCGCTCCCACCTGCCTTCTTCTAGAGTCATGTACCCATCCCCTCCACAAATTTGACTTTTCAGTTTGGGTTTGGGTTTTGTTTTGGTTGGTTTGTTGCTGGGTTTTTTTTGTTATTGTTTTTGTTTGTTTGTTTGTTTGAGGCTTGGCTGCAGTGGTTTTGGGAGTGGGAGGGTGGTTTTATTGGGTTTGGGGGGGGCTTATGTGTTTGTAATATTAGTTAGACCTTCCAAAGCAAGCAGCTCTGTAGAGAGAGGAAGCACCAGAAGAAGAAGAGAAGGAAGTTGCTCCTGCCACAGAAGTAGGTACTACCATTAGTATTAGCCATTATTCCACATGCCTCCAAATACATGTGATGTGAGCAGCACAAACTGCAGCAGAGACCCTGGTGCCAGGCTAAACACGGCAAGCTGGAGGAGTCTAATTTTTCAAGAAACTTTCCAGAATTTCGGGGACTGAGGGGAAAGTAAAACTGCCCTTTTTCACATTTTTCATCCATGGTATCACAGTACAAGCAACTGAGAAAAATAATGGCATGAACAGAAATAAGTTTTATCAAGTAAACAATATGATTTTCTTAAATAACAACTCAAAAATTGCATAAAATCATGTAAGGAGAATTATTACTATAATCAAACAGCAATCCATTGACTATTACTCTTATCCAGCCCAACTTTTGTGGTCCTCAAGTACACAAAGGCTAAAGAATCATATCCAAAGCAAACTAAAAGACATCTAAGTATTCTGAACTCCAAAATGCCTTGAAAAAAATTAAGTAAAGCTCTGCTGCTGGGCGGTTGAACACTGTTCTCAAACAGCAAAAGCACGAATGCTTGGTTTACTTGGATATGTACCTTAGTTGTATCTTCAAATTCCCTACACTATGCATCACCCCGCCACAAAGACCCGTTCTGTCTTTGCCATAACCTCTGACATTTTCCAGGTCCATCTTTAGAGTATCTTAGGCGATTTCCATTTCCTTTTCTTAATTACCAAATTAAAGAGCATCTTCCTTTCTCTCAATGGGGAGAAACTAAAAAATATATTTTCTTCCCATAAACTGATTTACTTGCCATCAGCAAAGAAAACATGCCTTTAGGAAACAACATGTTTCCTAAACCAAAGACTTAAGAACCAATTCTTGCTATAAATAAATATTAAAATGTTAAAACCCAGTATTTTATTAGAAGTTTACTGCTTATCTCCCACTTTTAAGATGATTCCTGTGGTACCAGGAGTCCTGACACCTGAAAAAACATGAAGATGATACTGGCATATGTGTATATATTTTCAGAAGTTAAGACACTACTTTTATTTTCCCTTTATGACCGATACATGCAGAACCATAAAATTTAACATTTTAAATTACCGGTGTTTAATATGAGCTCCATGTGTTTGGAATAATTGGCAAATACAGAAGTACCAAAAATCAAACATGAGCAGAACACATTTAGTGAGTTTTATACGCCTGAAATTTGGCATACTGGAATAACTGACAAAGTACAGTAATTAAGAAAAAGCTACAGATACAGATAAAGGAAGAGTTACATGTCAATTGAGAGTAGACTTGAAATGCCCTGTTGACCTTCTATTCCTAAACCATTTGGATTTTGCCATCTTACCAATCTGCAGTTTCTTTTCATCATATATAACTGAAATAACCTAACAAAATGAGTGAAAAATTTAACTTCAGGATTATATGCTGCTCCGAAACTGACAGAGTGCTTGTTCATTTGATAAATTTAGCTGTACCTTTGTGCAAGTACTATCAGAAGCCTGGGAATTCTCACATTAGCCCCACTTGTGAAATCCACAATGTTCTCCAACTGTTTCTGACATCCACAAGCTGATACTATTTCCACTTCATCAGGTATGTATCCCCATCCTTGTGGGAAGTAATGTTTGCAATTCCTAAAATTGGTTTGCAAAACCCTGAAAAAGCAAGCATGAAACAAAGTAAAATCTGCCTTCTAACCTAGGGAAAAAATAAAAGAACACTACCAGGCTGCTGACTGGGGAGAGATGTAAGAGACCCAAACTGTCAGATTCACAATATATTTTTATCGGTATGTTTCAAAAGAAGTAGTTCCCTAGAATCTGGCTGAAGGAACAACATTTCTTTAGTTTCTCCATAACTAAAAGACTTAACAAGTCACTTGAAAGAACAGGTTTTTTATCACATACCAGTCTTTCAGTGTAAAAATGTATTGCTTTACAAATGAAAAAGCGGTATCTGAAAATAATCTCAACAGATAAATCTCTATGGCAGCATAGAGAATTAAAAATTTTCTACTTTGAATGTGACTGAGCCTGCTTGAGCTAGTGGTTTACATCTGTCAATCTATCTTAGTAGCCAACGTCTTTATCAAGCAAAACACATGACTGCCCTAATGCACAACTCATTACTTATATCATTGTAATATTTCATATAAAAAAATAATAAAGGTTTGAAGTTCAAATACAAACTATATGAACAACATGCATATATCTAAAAGTCCAGCTCGTTCATCCAGGAAAAGATGATAAAAATCTAGTCAATGACAGGCCACGATCAAAGCTCTGCAAAATAAACTGAACACACCTACAGATGACAGCACACCTCTAAATAAGTTTTATGCATGAGAACCACTCTACTTGATGATATCTCATGCACGTATTTATCCAAGACAGCAGAAAGTAAATATACTATGAAATAAAATACTAATTGATCCAGATACTCTTCTTTATTCGCACATACTTAAAAACATAACAGTAATTCTGCATTGTGGATTAATGTTTTTAAAAGCACTGTATAGTCCTCAACATGATACACTCATGTACTTGCAAGTGTAGAATTTTCTACTGTCTACATCTAGAAGAGCTGAAGCAGAAGAGCCCAGCATGCACCCCTTCCAGGAATCCATTAAAACAAGCTATTCAACTTCTTCACAACCCTCAGCACTGCAGCAGCTTTGCTAGTGTTCTGTATGAATTACAGCATCACTGAAGTCTCCCACTGATGTGCTCTTCCAGTGCCATCTGCTGTACAGTGAATTTAGACAGCCTAACTAGAGACACCTCCAGAAATTCTTCTCGCAGGTGTATGTGGCTAAAAACAGAGTCTGAACTATACCAATGTACTGCCAAAGCCTGGTAGCTATGTACACAGTAATACCTGGAACATACATATTGAAAATGGGAGATTAATCAGATCCAAAAAGAGAATCTGATGTTAACACACAGATTAATGAGGCAAAATTAAATTCTGCCTTATGAACTTTTATCACAAATTCTGCATCTTGGAATTTTAAAATTATGCAGGTTGACAAAACACAGGCCTCTAGACAAAAACTACCGTATTGCCAGACTGCCAGATTACTACCCAGCAAACAACATGGGCCCCTCTGTGCTTATAAAAATAATCATAACTAAATTTGCATGCCTTACTTTGAAGAATAACAACATATATTAATTACATATAAATGTGAAATTATTAGTGAAGAGAATTAAAGCAAAAACTTTATAGGCTGCTTCTCTGAAATCTGAAGAGCAGCAATGTCGTGGTTTTAAGCAGATTTATGAAAAAATGCAGAAGTTTGAAAAATATAAATCCATTTGTGGAATCCAGTTTGAATAGTCAACAGTTTAGTCGGTTTGACGCTACAAAACATTTTCAGTACATAGCTATCTCAATGCAGTATTCACAAAAGTACATCAACAAAAAGTTTGATTATTTGTATTTATATGACCTTTATTCATTTCTTATCTTTTTCACACCTTCAGGTTAGGTGCACTCATTTCCTGAGAAAAATACTATAAATAATACTGCCAGAATACACTGCTATAGAAATAAAACAACACTAACTTTTAAGAGTCAGGACAGAAAACATCATACTGGAAACACACAGCAAAATACAACTCACGGTTGAACAAAGAATCACCTTTTAGAAGTTTAATAAAAATACCATCATAAAATGGCTTGGAACTATTAATCAAGGCTGTTTCAGATACCTTGGAGACTTTCCTAAATAAATTACATTGCTAAATAAATCTTAATCTGCTCATTTATTTCCATAAAGTGATACAGTGGAGCACTGAACTTGATTTTCAACTGCACTATTCCTGAAATGTCTGGCTGTTCATTAGAAATATATCATCTTTATTCTTATACTGAATCATAGTAAGACCTACATAATTTACAACTTCACCTTACTGCATTTTTAACATAATTATTTATATTAGAGAAAAAAAATAAAGATACCTTGAAAGATAAAAAAGTTTCTGCATTCCTGGGGCATGACAAGCAACAGGTTTTCATTATAGTCAGATAATGAAGCCTAGTCTAATTATCTGCAGAAGTATGAAGTGCTGCTCCCGTGCTGCCTCTAAACTCCTGCTGAAATATATTCATGCATTACTCAGAAGGGTGTTTCAAAAACTGCATCTCAAGGTGTCCTGGGTTCGGCACACAAGGTAATACAGATTAAGTGCTATATTTCAGAAATTCCTAAGAGTCTAAATTTACTCCAGAGTTCCTAAATCTATGTATGTAAAATTACTAAGAAGTTGTTCTCCATACATGATTTTACTTCAATAAGTTAAAAAATCAAGTCTGGATCACTGGAAGTTATTTCTTCAAACCAGTAACAGAAAATACTACCAAAAGATACTTCCTGCCATATACTTACAGTTTCAGTCTATATGAGTACAGAAACTACATATAAAATACTCATTAAGATTAAATATCTATTTCATATACCATCAGCTTCTGATAGAACATATAGACTACAGTCAGCTTTCTCGCTATAGATGCTGTCAGCATACTTAAGATGGTATTTTTCCTTTCTCAGAGCTTCCAGTAAATTCCTTCACTGTATTACTCTAATATGAAGAGTCTTTAAATGAAGTAATCTGAACCCCATTGCATACTCTTATACCTTGAAAACAACAAAAAAGGTGGATGGTTTTAGTAGTGGCTTGCTGATGAACATTAATGTAAGACTGCAAATTTCACAAAAGCTCATCCTCTCCTGCACACCTGCTTTTCTAGAGCATGGAGAAGCTCAGATGTACACCTTCATATAAAATTGGAATAAGGTAAAAGACAGATGAGAAACTCATCTGACAGTACTTTATACTCATAACAATTCAAGAGTTCTCAAAGACTCCTATTTTTAAGCTAATCAAAGACCTGAACACTGAGTAGATGTCATTCACCCCAAATCTAAACTTTACCCTCTAAGATTTGAACAGCTGGGGAAAGTATTGTCAGCTTCTCTAGAGGCCAATATAATTTAATAGGCATTACACAGATTACAATTCAAAACAAACAAAACCAACAACAGTAAGTCATGTCATTGCTTTTTTTTTTTTTTTTTTTTTTTTTTTGTGTTCCCTCCTTTTACAAA
>JANHGB010016131.1:0-25995 GCA_026283785.1 Coracopsis vasa | reverse complement strand
ACCCTCTGGGGAAGGAATTGTTCCTCAGCTCCATCTAAACCTGCCCTGGTGCAGCTTGAGGCCGTTTCCTCTTGTCCTATTGCTTGTTACTTGGGAGAAGAGACTGACCGCCACCTCACTACAACCTCCTGTCAGGCAGTTGTAGAGAGGGATAAGGTACCCCCTGAGCCTTCTCTTCTCCAGACTATACCGCAGTTCCCTCATATGTAGGTATATGTGGATGTATGCTCCTTTTTTTCTAAAGAGTTATTTACCTTTTGAAAAGAGCTCCTGTGTTTTTTACTGCTGCTGTACTGGACTCCTCATTAGTTGATGATTAAGTTAAACTCGGTTCTATTTTCTTTAACCATTTACAAAGTTACATGAACATTCTGCAAACTAGATAGAAAAGGGCATCTTCTAAAACATAGGCATTATCCACTCATGTAGTTAGCACATGCTGTGAATAAAAGAATATTTTTTAAAACCTTAGGCCTACTCTATAATAGGCTTCGTAGTTACCATTCTAATGCAAATATATTTTCAAAAGCACTTCAAAATTAATAGGAACTACACTTCCTGTACTTTATAATTCCAAATATGTATCCAGGAAAAAGGTCTTGTGCTTTGAAACAACGAAGTGTTTATTTGCCTTGTGATGCCAGGGCTGAACTGAATGTTGAAGGAAACCTTGCTGTACTTTTTTTAATTTTCATCCCTTTGTAAGATGTAATAGAAGTCTAAAACTTTGTATACTGAAAGTAATAATGTTTGAGCCTATAAATCCTTCTCCATTTTCTCATATACATGTGCACACACTCTTCCAAGTTTGTAATATTTAGGCACATCCATGTGGATACTCATTCTCTCATGAAATCCATCATAAAGGGAAATAATGCACTCCAAGGAGATGAAATAATATCTTTCTTTTTAAAATAAGATATTTTAAGTGAAAATACTTATTTCTTGATTAATCCTACTAACACAAATAGCTAACTTGTGCAAATTCTGCAGATATTCCATCTTCTCTGGGTTCTTGTCTATAGAAAGATCTGTGGTTTAACATAGATATTTTTCAGGGTGTATTTTCCAGCAAGAAGAGTTTGGAAAAGAGACTGATTACTTGTGAGTGTTTTCAAACTGATGAAAAGAAGAGATTCAGATGCTTTTCTAATACACCTATTACCGTGCAAATCTCAGATTTAAAAAGCTTTTACGCTTGATCTGGGTTTGAATTGGGCATTTTTGTCCCTGCATCCTATGCACGTACCAGAAAATTAGTCTTTAGAAGTCACATAGTCCAGAATTTTCGTTAGTGAATATTGTTTCTTTCTCCTGTGAAGTTGGGACCCCACTAAAGCTTGGTTTCTGGCAAGGAGGAGTTAAGCCATTTACTTCTCCTCCTCCTCCTCATAATACAGGAAGAAAGAAATATTTAAAGAAAATGGAAATCCATTAATTTTAAACCAACAAAAGCATTTATTTTGGATTATACATTGTTGAACTCTCTGATATCAGATGTTTTTAAAGTCCACATCTTCAGGAAAAGAAGGAAAGGCTTAGACATTTGTATATTTTTGGAGTGCATGGAAGATGGGCTGAACACCAGAGTGTATGCACAGCTCCAATGCACAAGTGCATTTTCAGTTCAAATGCATTGGGAATAAGTTTTAGGTGTTTATTATGTTTATTCTGTAATTGTCTTTTGCAGCTTATTTTTTCTGCTCTCGTTCTTTTAAATATCTTACTATTGTTGGGGACTAAATTCTAGACTTGGTGGACAACTGGTTGGTCTGTGGTGATGATTACTATGGTTATGTTTGTTTTCTTGTCCCTGTTTGTTCTCCTAATACCTCAAACAGATTAAGGGATTTTTAGAAGCTTTTCAAATATTGTGACTGGACCCAAATGCACTCGGTTTACTTAGAAAAACATAGGAAACTTTTAAGCAAGCAAACAAACAAACAAAACCACTACCCAAACCTCGTGTTCTTCCTTAGATAACCATGGATGTTTTGGAGTTGGGTCAAAGTGCTGATAACTAATTCACTTAAAGCCTGTAAATGGGAATCAAAATTAGTAAAAAGAAAACAAGAAGCAAGTATAAATGGGTAAGCAGACCCAGCAATTTTTCTTTAGTTCTTTTTCTTTTATATTGTTTGTCTCTGAATTTAGCATTTAAGATCAGAAGACCAACCAGTTATCTTGTTTGACCTGCTATCCAGTTGCTCATTAACTTTCATCTCTATTTCTACATTGATCCCAGTAATCTGTCCTTGAATGAAACACGTTCTGGAGTCCGGAAAACATCAATAGACAGAAAATCCACCATTTACACTGGTGAGCAGCATCTGTAAGAAGTCAGCCTCCATGTGAAGAGCAGATGCCAGTTTCTCTTTGGATTCTGGAAACTGGCTTCAGTTGCTAGCCATTAGGTCTGGTGATGCCCTTTTCTGTTTTATTGGAACACCCATAATACCCAGTGTTTTTTCTTGATGTATGCAGTTAGATTCTGCAGTTAAGCCAGTTCTCTTTTCTATGAGCTCTATCTATCTATTATCTGTCTGTCCAGGTAGAGCATCTTCTGTCATGAATTCAGATCTGTTGCTTGTTTCTAAACCCTTTCCTATCTTTTAGTTTTTCTGTAAAGGAAGTAAAATATACCATAGCAATGCTGTATATGCCTCACTGTGGTAGATGAAGACTTGTTGAAGAGACTGAGACTTGTACACAGATAGCCCCTTCACACTACTTTCATGTTTATAAATCCAAACTTCAAATTAGCTTCTTCTGGGTAGCAATAGGTTCCTGTTGAGCTGCTGATCCATCATGCTTCCTAAATTCTTTCAGAATCTGGATAGCTGACTAGACAATATAGCATGCAGATATTTTTATATATTGCAATTTTTTTATATGAGTGCTTAGCTGGAAGTGTCTTACAGTGAATGTGAAAGTACATGTCTGTGAATGTGGACCATATTGGAAACAGAGATTTACTGTCCCAAAGTGTAATGCTTACTCAGCCATCTGATGAGATTTGAGCACTAAACAGTTTGAGAGGGATGCATAAAGCTGTTTTATTACAAGATGCTGTTATGAATTGTAGCAGCTTTCCTTATGTTATACTGCTGTTGCCAAACAAGTCGCATGAATGTAAGCAGTTTTATTTGTAATTACTTGCTTACATTTCCTTAGAATATTTGGGTTATAGCTGCTGGTGATTCCTACTCCTCCACTGGTGGCAATCCCTGCATCCTGTTTAGCTCAGAATGAAAAGATACTTTTTAAACTCTGGAGAAAAGCCTCTCTGAGTAATGCTATTTCTGACACGTGATGTGGAATGGGTCTCAGATGTTTGTGTGTGTGAAAGAACCTTGTTAAAATGGATGCATGAAGTTTATACAGGAAAACTAAAAAAAGAAAATAACCCAAACCCTGTTCTCTGTTTCTTCTTAATGCAGTGAAAAGTAGGAGACTTCATTTTAGCTGAGTTTTATCAAGTCCAGAAAATGGAGAGAGGAATTAAACCATCTAAAATGATGTTATACAAAACAGAACTTAAGAACTAGTTTTTCTAAACCTTAGTCAAAAACTGGATGTTGCAAACTAAATTTGACACTTGAAAATGTTCTTGACATAACACTAAAAGCAGTGCCTGTTGTCTTACTTATGATTTGGTTCTCTGAGCTCTGTGTAACTACACTTGTGTTCGACTCAGTTCACTACAGCTTTGTCTTCTCAAATACATTAATTAATATTGTATAAGTATGGAAGTAAAAATTACCAGTGTTTTAGGTTTTGCTACTTAAGCCAGAGGCAATGTAAAGTTTGGTAATTTTCAAAACAAAACACCCAAAAAAACCCTCACAAAAAAGAAGCGACAATCATGTAGAACAAATAGGATAAATTTCATTCCCCGAAGCAAATGGCCCATTCTGTGGTAACTGGTCTATAGCACAGTATTCCAGCTTTTCTGAAGTATTTTCAATAGGATACTGTGTTTTAAAGAAGATGGCAGTTTAAGATGGCATATTAATTGTTTAAAAAATAATATTAATATTTCAAATTATGTACTTACAGTACCACAAGTCTTTCTAGAAGTCGTATCCCATTTGATTTCATAGTGATATCCTGTTGTCTCTTAGAGTTTTTCTATCCCTAAGACAGACATTTGTACAATATTTAAGCTAAAATAATGCTTAATTGCTGGGGAAAACTATTACCTTCAATGAAAATTCTTCAGACTATGCTAAAACTTTGCAACACAAAAGTGGGAGTCAGAACATCATTTTTGCTTAAGTAATCTTACTGGATAGGTGGGGATTAGTCACATAGTATCTTGTTTGGGGGGTTTGCATTTTAGTTTCTAACAAGTCTATTAAATTTGGTGCAATTATATTTTGGCACTAATTTTAAAATAAGAGTGAAATAAAATTTTGTGTATGGATGGCCAAGTAAGTGTGTTTGCTTCTAGTATTTTCTAAATTCTTATAAACACAGAAATAAAACTCATAAGACATTATTACCAATATCTGCTTCAAGCACTGAATTTGTAAAGTAGATTGTTAATAATATAAGGAATGATATATCACAGCTTTAATACTGTGTCTTCCAAAGTTAATGAACACCTATAATTTTCATAATGAAAAATTAAAATAAGGTTAAAGTGGTTTATAAGACTGCCTACAGACCTAGCAGCAGTCTAAATAGAAGAAAGAACATTAAATTTGAGGGACTTGTAAATATATATTATATAGTATCAATAGAGGACTAAAATCCTGTACTTATATTTAGGATTGTTGAATGTGGACAATTCAACCAGAGCACAACACAGAAAAATGGGATGTTATTTGTTCTCTGAAATCACTGTGTACACAGCAGTTTGTGGGTTTAGATGTCTTCAGTACTTCAGTTTCCCTATTCTCTCTTGTTGACTCAGTGCAACAATCTCTCATCTGTGTTTGCCCGTTTCTTTACTGTTTCTTAAGTAAAATGAACCTTTGTGCTTGCTTTTACTGTTAACAACCTGTAATGAAGCTCTTGTTACTGTGCATTGGCTATTCTGGAGTAATTGCGCCAAAGCCTCACAGATGAGGGCCTGACTTAATATATTAGGGTAGTTCTGAAAGAGCCTACTACCCACAAGTGTTTGCCTTTGAGAGATGGTACTGCACAGGTAAGGCTTAGCTTGTGTTTTAGAAGTGACCCTTAAAGAAAACAACTCCATGATGTCATTCAGCTTCAAACCACAAGAAGCTGCTGTGACATGTTTGCCATGTTCTTGCATTGCCAAGTGTCAGTGACATGGTGGGATGGCTGTTGCACAGTCAGAGGCTGTGAAACTGCCTTCTGTAACCAGAAGTGTTTGCCCAGGTGGGAGCTGGGGCCTCCAGGACACGTAGGGAAGCTTTCAGAGGCTGACACGTAGAGACTGAGATGAGCACTGTAATATTGCACTTCTCTGAACTTTTTTATTTTCACTTTGTGTAATCCAGAATGACTGTAATTGAGAGTATATTTGGAATAAGCAGGCTTTGTGGTTATCAAATGTGTCAGCTTTGCTTTTTATGTTTATATGTCGGCTTTGTAACTCTTATAAGCTGTTATTGCATGACAGACTCCTCCATCTTAAATTCAGACTCTTAAATTCATCTTCTGCCTTCATTTTTTTGACAGCATAACAATGTTATACCTTGATCCAACTATATCTGTCCCACACAGGGGGTTTTCTGTGTGGCTTTTTTTCTGTAGCCATCACTACACTAGGCAGAGCAGTCCTCGTTAATAAAATTCCTGTGAGGTAGTTTTTTAGAGTCAATTTTCTGTAGATCTTCAGTATTTCTACAGCTTGCAAACACATAACAGATAGGATTTATCCAGTTTTTACCCAGTATCTCTTTTACTGCTCAGGATCTTGGTTTCCAGTTTAAGAAAATGTGCACCAAATAAATTTCAGGACTGTGGCAACCTATCTTCTTACCAGATGTGGTATTTATGAAACAGAAACACTGGCATTCTGAAATGTGACAGTTCTTTGTAGAACAAGATGAGCTATCTGTGCATAGAAACAACTTAGAATGAATGACTTGGCAGATTAAAGAAACCCAAAATTAAGGGCTGATTTTCAGAGTTGTAATAAATTGTAAAATATACAAATATCATTTCATAGCACTGATTCAGTTATTGAAGCTAAAGTATCAATTTGCTCAGCTATGGAGTAATGAATTGGGAGAATAATAATATAATAATTAAACCTATAGTTCCATGGGTTGTCCTTTATGCCCTTTTTGATCATAGGGGTCATATTTCCCCTTTTCCAGTCAGCAGGAACTTCACCAGACTGCCATGATGTCTCAAATATGGTGGGCAGTGGCTTAGCTACTTCATCCACCAGTTCCCTCAGGACTCATGGATGCATTTTACCAGATCCTGTCGACTTGTGCACTTTAAGGTTCCTGGAGTGGTTTCGAACCTGATCTTCTCCTACAGCAGGTGGTTCTCCATTTACCCAGTCCCTGTCTTTGCCTTGTGCAACTTGAGCAGTGTGGCTGGAGCACTTGCCAGTGAAGACAGAGGTAAAAAAGTCATTGAGTACCTCAGCCTTCTCCATGTCCCAGGTAACCAGGGCTCCCATGTCCTTCCAGCGAGGGCTCACAATTTCCCTAATCTTCCTTTTATCACTGGCATACCTAAAGAAACTTTTCTTGTTGCCCTTGACATGCCTGGCCAGATTTAATTCTGTCAGGGCTTTATCTTTCCTAACTTGATCCCCTTCTTCACTTGCACTTACACCAGGGCACAGTAAACAAATGGCTCAAATTGATAGAGATTTACCTTAGATCCTCTTCATGTGACTTAAATAATGTTCTGCAAGACTGAAGATATGGTAGCATATCACGAATTGCTGTTACCAAAATGCACAGTAAATTTCCACAAATGATTGAATAAATTAAGCCCCTGGGCATGTTTATGGTACTGGTTTTCAGAATAGGAATTAAAATCTGTGTCTCTGGAGGTCATATGACTATTTAGCAAGGAAACAGACTAGTAGTTATTGGTAGCATCAGTGAATATCAAGTATGTTTTTTAAAGCAAGAATTGTGCCCAATATGTTTAAAGCCTATATTAAGTCCAGCAGTATAGTGTACTTACAGTTGTGTTTACACAATATGCCTGAAAAGATGCCAAATTGTTTGGTTTAAATTAATCTTGTTCATATGTAGTGAGATGTTTAAAATAAGTATTTAATTTATTGTTTGCTCATGTAAGAGAAATTCTTCCATACACAGAAGACATACCTAAAAGGCCTTTTTCATTTCAGCTTTCAAGACAGAGGGTGAAGTTGAGCTAAATCTCTGCACAAACTTTACCTTCCTACAGCCTTTTTATTAAAAGATATTTTTCTGTTGTCAGCAGCTCCAAGAAGAGAGTATTGTGGTTAAATTCTGCATATGATCTTTGGCAGTCACAAACCCCCTTCGAAAAACCCAAAGGAAATCTGTTAGCAGATTGAGCAGCCAAAGTAATAAGTAGACCCTGTTGCGTAAGAGGCAAACTGTGTATCCTTATCATTTATCTTCCTCCTGTTCCACTTAAAAACGTCTTTGTACGGACTATCTTAAATTTCTGATGACTCGAGGTTGTAAATTAACATACAGCGTAATCTGAAATGCAGATGAGGGGAGAGAGGGCACTTGTGGAAAGTGGCTTCTTGTCTTACTGTCAAGGAGACTGTTATGCTTGAAGTTTTATATTTCTGCTGAAATGTGTAGATATTTTTGGATACGCAGGTGGTAGAGTGTGTCTGTCAAATTTTCTAGTTCTTTTTTTTTCTCTCAAGGAATTCTTTGCAAGATTCTTTAGATTCTTGACAATATATTCTAAATGCATTTGTTTTTTCTTCTTTTTTTCTCTGCATTCAGTAATCAATTGCATGATTTTCTCACATTGGACATCCTTTCTTAAGGACTCCTAACGTCTGCACAATTATACTGGTAAATAAAGGCTTTTAAAATCCCTGAAAAGATTTTTCCTAATGAAGCTAAATTGAGTTGCAGTATCTTCAGTGCTGAAAAGGCAAGGTAAATTTTGGGATATGAAGATTGATATGGAAGAGAGTTACCAAGGTAAAGAGAAGATTAATAAGGACAGTCAGGAGCAATGCTGAAAGAGAGATAAAGAGCAAAAGGTATCGGTATGGGCTTTAGGGTGCTAACTCTAGACAGAAGCAGCAAGAAGAGAAAGCATTAGCAGAATTTTTGTAACTAGCTCTTTTCTGTAAATTCTTATCAATAAAGTTACTATCCCAGCCAGGTAGAGATATGGCTTTGCAAAATAACCTGGAAAGAGGTAAAAGGAAAGGCACGTGTAAGATGGTATCAGTTGGCATTTCTCTACAGCTTAGGAGCATCATCTGGTGGTAATGGTACAAGAGTAGGTTCTGCTTCTTGCCTACATAGCGGAATTGCTATGGAGCAACAATAAAATAGATCTGTGGGAAGCCAATAGCATGACTGTAGATGCAGGCGGTACCCTGCAGCTCATCAGCGACATATGTACTTTCAGCAGCACAGGCAAATGCTGCTGTAACCCCACTTACCTTCACACTCCTATTGGATCCTCCTCTTCTGTTATCTGCAGTTTGTTTCCATTTTGGGAAGTGGAAGCCAGGAAAACAGGTCATGTATTCTGCAACCTGGAAAGCATTATCTGACAATGTCAGGAGAAGGACAGAAGGGGAGGGTGTGTTCCCAGATGTTCTCATGGACCAAGACCAGAAGAGGTTGTGAGTGATGGTGGCAAGTATAATGGGTGTGCATACTTCTAATTCTTTCTCTGCTCTTGTTGCTCAGTGCGTACAGCACAACTGATATTTTAAGGATGGCTGAAATGTATGTTGTTGGTTTTATTTACCTGACAGTGATGTGTCTGAACTGCGTTTACCATTCCTTCCTTTCCTCATCAGCTCGTGAGTTTCTAATTTAACAAGAGCTAATGAGCTTTTCCAAATTATCTTACTGTCAGCTCTCTTAAATTGTCATTTGTCTTTTTGTGTTAATCTGGGGAAAGAAAAAAAAAATAGTGCAAAACGACTTTCCTAAAACCTTAAGAATTTTTTTTCCTGGTAAAAAGCCTTTGTTTAATTCCTGAGTTCAGTGGTGTCCTTTAAGAAGTACTTAGGCTACAAATATAAATACTACTTAAGCTCTTGAGGGAAAAAGCTTCTTAAATTCATATTGCCACATGGTTGTTGTTTAATGTTTCAAAACCACAGACTGGCTGAAGGAAAAATCAGTGGTGTAACTGACTCGCTGTGAAGTGCAGCGATAGTCAAGTCCATATCCATGTGGGATACCTAATGTGCAAGTCTTCGAAATAACCCTGTGCTAAACATACAATTGTCACAATAAAACATGTTTTTTAACATAGCAGGCTCTGTCTGTAAGTGCAGGACTGCTCTAACAGATGGTAGCTAGGGAAAGCATTATCTGATAGAGGAGGATGAAGCACAAGTGAGCGGCTTGCCCAGATCCCCAACCCACGCAGTGGTGTGCAGAGACCAGCTTGCAGGTGCAAATGGCAGGGTACTTTAGCGTGGGCTGTGGGACAGGTGAGTGGCTGCTGGCATCTTGGAAAGCAGTTCCGCCTACCTAAGTGGAGTTCAGAATTAAAGCTTTCCCTATTAACTGTGAATTAATCAGGTTGTTAAATAGGAGTTTAGAAGGAACGTTCAACTCAACAGACTCAAATCTTTTACTAGTACTAGGTGTTTTTCCAGTTTTTGTCAGCCAACAATGCGTTAATATTATGGGAAACTGGGGAATTAAAATAGCAAAAAGTAGGTATGATGAGTCCACTTTCCAGGTCATTGTGTTTATTTTGTAGGATAGATAGAGCTAAGAGTGCTTGGCTCCTAAGTGGCACGCTAAAATACCAATATATTAAAATAAGCTTGAATGTATAAGGTGATCTGCTAAAGTTGCCCAGTGAGGGAACATCAATTTGAAGACAAGTTTCAACACATCTTGCTGACAAGTGAAGACACTGTGATGTTTGTATTCTTTGGAGATATTTTTTGGGTGGTCTATTTTCCAGAACAAAACATAATAAGACTTTCAAAAGCAAATTGGATCAAAAAGTAAATTGAAGACTAGAAAAGGAAAAATGGCATAAATAAAGCAAAAGATCAGAATCCAATGACTAATAAAAATGCTGTCTGTTTTTTTACATCAATATTTTGTCACTGTGTTTAATCAACCTCAAAGGTTCACTCTCATTTAATACCCTTTATGATCAGGGAGCACATTGTTCTTCTGCAGCATAAGGATTTCTGTGATCACCTGACACCCTTTGCAGAGTTTAGGGGGGGTTATTTGCTGTTTAGATTTCTAAGTGCATTTAAAAATGCAGCATGAATTCACGTATAGTGATAAGCAACATAAAAAATAACTTCATGAGAACACTGTTGGGAGTGGAAGATTGTTCTGCTCAGTGGACAAATACTCTTTTTTTGCCCTCGAAAAAAAAGCATTTTCTGAAGAATATGTTTAAAGATATTTTGGGAACATTTCAGTGCAGATTTAAACTCATAGAGTACTGAGAGCAAAATAACTACTGAGGTATGTGCACTGATCGGAGGCAGGGTTAGTGTCTGGTGCATTATGAGGTGCTCTTCTCAAGCTCAGGCACTGCCAAAAGCAGCAGGCAGTGCTTGCACAGGCCTCTGGGGGGGTTGGAATTGTTCTTGTGCTATCCTCTTTCCCCATGTAAGCTTCCCCTCCCAATCCATATTTGTCATGTCTGTGACTGAGCTCAGTGAGACTGCTTCAGAGCTTGAAGTACCGCACTTCTGCAGAGGCCATGGCTAGAATGATGCCTTGTTTGTTTCTTTTTTGTTCTTTTCTAATCCTTAAGAATTAATACCCAGGTTACATCCGAGTTCCCTGTAACAAGCAGCTCGTTTAATTTTTACAGTTTTCATGGCGATGTTATTAATGTTTACAATGATTTTGTGACGGTTTGGCCACCACTATTTCCCATGCATTTGAATGCTCTACTCACTTTCCAGTTCTGCTGTGCCGGGGCCCCATATAAAGTAACTGTCACTTTGCTAATGTGAAGTGAAATTTCATGTCAGCAGGACAATCATATGCTAAGCTTGGTTTTATTTGTTCCTGAAGACTGCAATGTATTATTCTCCTAGGTAGTATACAAACATTTGAGATGTATTAATATGTATTAATAATGGAACTTTTCTATAAATCTGTAAGACGTAGATGACATTTTTCTCTGAGTTAGGATTGTTACATGCTAAGAGTAATTTTTCAGCTACAGTTTCCCAAAGTACTGCATTTAGAAACACCAGAATGCATTCATATTGTAGCTTTATTTATATAATTGTAGTTCTTGTTTATTTTATATAGACATCCTTCTTACCTTCAGAAAAGAAACATGATGGAACTTTCTGACAATGATCATTTATTTGGTTAGAATGTAAATTTTACTTTCAGAGCTTTTTGATTAGAAAGGAAGAAAAGCAAACTGATTATTCTGAACTATAAAATTATTCAGTACTGATTTTATTAACCAGTAAACAATTCAGGGCACTTTAGGTGCAATTCTTTTTTCATCTTTGTAACAGGCTGCTAAAGGATAATGAACTTGTCTTGATGTGAATGCTAATTTGTGGTGAAAGATGGTAAATGTTGGAGTTACCCAAGAGTTAAAGTCTAAGGATAACAACTAGAAATACATCTGCTTCATCTTTTATGTAGCTGAAAATGATATAAAATGGAAGAAGACAAAGACTCAGTTGAATGCTTAAGAGTGAAAGATGTATACATTTAAGTAATTCATAGGAATTTTTTCCTGAAAAGAACAAAAGCTAAGATTATATATGTCATCCTGATGTACTAAATCCTATTTAAACAATTATGAGATGTTTAGATTTTGTTATTTTTTGTCTTACTCTACCTCACATATTATGCCATTGGGATAAATCATGTTGGTTTATTCCCATTTTACAGACAAAATGCGTGAAGAAAAAAGATTAAGTGAGTTGCTTGGGGCCAGGAATAAGGTTGTGAGCAGAGAAAGGAAAAAAAAGAATCTTTGCACTTAGATTAGTAATCCATTTTTATTTATATTAGCTAATATTTTCACTGTTGTTTTTTTTTCCTATTTATTGTCTATGCAGCATGTTTTCTTAACTAATCAAAAATTATTTTGTTTCTAAGCAAACTTCTCTGATTAGTGAAACTTCAAGCCATCCATCAAAGGGGAGAATTTCAGTTCAGTTAATTCCATGTGTCTTGCCTTCATCTAATTTTCTGGTGTTTCTGGCAAATACATATTGCCTTTATCCATCACAGAAATGTAATAATCATTTAGAAAAATAAAGCTAAAAGTGTTCTATTTGTCGTTACAAAGTAGAATTTAAAAATATGAAGGTGAAGTCAAAGACATGCTTTTACTGGGTTTTATTAACATAGGAATTACTCCTGCTCAAGCAGTTTGACGTCTTTATTAATATAATTTATTTAATAAAGAAGTCTGACACTGTTGGATTGGGGAGAACAAAAGGTAGTCAAAGAAACAGGAAAGGCAGGCTTCAAGAGACACAGTAGTGGAGGCTCAGTGAGGGCTCTCACACCTTAGAGATGAATGGTAAAATTAAAGGAAAAGAAAATTAAAGGAAGAAGAGAAGAAAAAAATGAGCTGAATTTGCCAAAATTTTTAGGAGTCATCCAACTACTTATAAGCAGAAATAAGATCTCAGAAGTCAGGGATAACTGTGCCTTTCATTGTGAATCAAGGTTCATTTGCTTACTGTGGTGACTCGTCAAAAAAAGTTAATACTGCTTGACTGAGCATGTTTCAAGAAGTCTTTTGCTTTTCTGGCTAAACCAGTATTTCCTCTGCAGGATCTTTTCTAGAGATAGGATTTTGTGTTGATTCTCTGAGTGGTGTTCTAAATGAAAATTTACTATTGTCTTCATTACATTAATGTTCTTACTTATTAGTGTCCTGTGGTGTCAGGAGAGCTAATCATAAATCAGCTTTCCATTGGGTCTGTGCATCACGAGGGGAGAAAAAAGACAACATTTAACATGGCCTGGATACGCTCCCCTTTCACACGTGGAAGCCCTAGCACAAATAATTCAGCCACCCTCTTGGTCAGGGTCTAAGGGATTTTCATTATTCTCACAGATGAGTGCTTTTGTGGTTGAAGTGCAGAATAAAAACTGTTTCAAATATGCAGTGGTGGACACTGAATCCTTTGCAGTACTGGTGTTGACAAATTACATTGTTTGCACCAGTATAGTTTGCAGTCCCGTGTGCAACATTTATTGTTTAGCAAAAAAATGAAGTAGCTAAGACTTCCAGACTGGCTTATTTAGACTATTCCAGCCTTCTAAGCAGTGGAACTCTTTCGCTGCATTCATTAAAGACCTGAAAGAAGATGATTTTCTGTTTTTCTGAAATTCAGGGCACATATCACTGCAAAAAAAAAAGATACTCCTTTTAGAGAATTATCTAGCCAACCTAGGTTTAAAACATAAGGTTAAATGCAGGGTTTGGGTTGTTGCTGTTGTACCAATGACCCTTCTAAGTGTTCAGGCAAGCACTTGGTTAAAGAGCTCTGCTTTCCTATCTGTAACATT
The DNA here is from genome assembly GCA_026283785.1 of Coracopsis vasa. Classification (NCBI taxonomy): domain Eukaryota; kingdom Metazoa; phylum Chordata; class Aves; order Psittaciformes; family Psittacidae; genus Coracopsis; species Coracopsis vasa. The sequence continues at coordinate 12,352 of JANHGB010016131.1, read as the reverse complement.
GAGGGCAATGGTATGAGTCTTTTCTCTGTGTGATACTTTAGTATGTTTGCAAAGCATGATGTAGCTTAAATATAGGAAGTACTAAATATGCATGTATAGGTTATATGTGTGCCTCAGCTGTGCCTAGAGAATAGGAGTTTCATTATCCACCCATTTATATTGAGAAAGCAAGAAACTATGAGTTACCTTCAGGTATCTGTAAAGTGCAGGATAAAGTCTTTAGAAATCATGGAACTTTAGAAAAAATGAATGCAAGGAGTATTTTAAATTCCATTTAAATGTGCATGATTAAACAAAAACAATCCCATACATACATAATTTGAGTAATTTAAAAATCCATTCATAAAAGTCAAAACATTTTCTATGGAGACAATACTTGTAATTATCAGTGCTTCCAAGAAAATTAAACCATAGGTGTATCTAAATGAAGACACGGAGAAAAAAATAATCATAGGAGTTTCAAATAGTAACTAAACTGCATTAATTCACTTTGTGGATGCTCTTATACAGAATTTTAGTGACCTTATTTCAGTTTCACTAGATGATTTTTAGAAGCCACTACGTCAAAGTAAAGCTATTACATTTCTAAAAATCAGAGTTCTTATAGGTGTATTTATTCATTTAATCTTCAAATTTTCTCCTTAAGATTTCTGGGTTTGTGCGGTTAAATTCTCACCCAGACACATTTTTATGGATAATTCTGTTTTTATGAAGACTTTGGCTATCAAGCTTTTTAAGGTATCAATCCAATGCAGAAGTCCCAACAGAAGTCAAGCTCCTGTTCCCATGTCACAGTCATGGCTGCAAATGATATTCAGCTGCTGATCAATATAACAGAGTGGGGATGTATGTGTGAATATTTTGTTCAGGAGCTTCCACATAATGAGATATGTTTCAAGTAAAACTAAAAGTTCTATATAAGTAAGCACTGTAATGGCACTGTTCTATAACGAATACATGCTCTGACCTGTTTTATGAAACATTTGACAATGATTTTTATTTTCTTTTCAGAGCGGATGCAGCAAAACCAAAAAACCCAAACCAGGGTCCTTTGTCCTGCCCTTTACGTTGCAATTTTCCATTAGTTTCTATTCCAGCCTGGAAAAAAAAAATAAAGCTTGTTACTATTCCTGTGTGGAGGTGCCATTAACAAATTTAGGTCCAAGGGTCACTGTCTCTTTTCAAATCACATACATGAAGCAGAAGGAATCAAGGCACATCTGATACCACCTCGATCCAGTCCTACATTAGTTTTGACTTGCATTTTAAATTCACAGCAGCCAGCAGCCTATTCTTTCCTGGCTGTGAAATTGTGTGCTGATGAAGATGAGGCTGTGGCAGTAGGGTATGAAAGTTAAGCTTCTGCTTTAATACTGACCTCCCTTCCTTTTCTGCTTTGAACCATATCCTTCATGTTGTATGTAAGTGACATGTTGTGGATCATTATTTGTGCTTCCTGATGAACTCGACCAATAGACTGGAATTATGCAGCTGCATTTTCCAGTCTTTCTTCTGCTGGAATTTTTCTTTGGCTTACAGGTTTCTGATGGACAGGGGTAGGGCTATTTCAGTCCTAATGATGAATGTGATATAGCTGTTCACAAAACAACTCTTTTCTGCACCATGTTGCTTTTAAAATGCATGCATAGTGTGTAGCCAGTTAGGAAGTTAGGCTAGATGTGGCCTTTCGGTAAATGGTTAATCTGAGTAAAAACTAATCTAATAGATTCCTTATTTTTTTAATGTCAAGGTTTCTTTTAATTCTAAAGCAGAAGTGAAGGTTTACACAATGCTTAGTAACATTCCTCCCCCACTTGAGAGGACTGCAGGTAAGTGGGAAGAGAGCCAGCTGCCAGCTTCATGTGTTTGCAATTATGACTGGACTGTTCCTGTCAGGATCTCTTAACATAACAGATGCTGTCGTACAGAAATGGGATTCAAATTAAATAGAAATAACTTTTAGATTATTTATTTTAATTTTGCATTACTCTAATTCACAAAGCCAACTCCCTGCATAGAGCATTACTAGCTTTGTTTTTATAATGGGAAAATGTTTTGGGAGATAAAACCATAAGCTGTAATGGCAATGAGAATTTTGTTTCCTCGTTGATTCATGTCTGTTTCCCTTTTTCAGGCTGAGATATCAGTTAGACGGGGCTTGAGAGTAGGATATGGCTCACTGATAGGGAGGATTTTGTGGAATTTATGAAAGCGTGCTTCAACAATTGAGGAAGCACAAGGGGAGTAAGGCGAGCAGACTGAGGTGTAGTATATGTGTCTTTAGTTGGGGCTACCCAACCATTAATAAGTGCAGATTTCAGTCCTTCTGGACTTTAATTAATAGCTGTGTGCTGTGAAAAGCAGACTGGCTACACAAGTGGTTCAAAACTCCAAAGGAAAAAGAGCTAATCTGACAAGTATTATTTCTGTAAGCATACAGAGAAATAAATACTTTGTTGTAAGAAATGCACCATGACTAATTCTTGATCTTCCTTGCTAAAGCAACAGTCTAGGGAGGTCACTTTTGCCTCTCAATATGAGTGCTGTGCCATCATCATTACCGCTTATTGTGCTGCAGTTCATAAGGCCTTCCTAATATAATTTTATTCGTGAAAGAAATGGAATAAGCTATTCTTGAAGTTAGCTACGGGAATAAAACAGATGTTATGCTCTTGAATAGTGTTACCAGGGTTTAACTATACTTATCCTAGAAAAAAACAATTAGAATCCTTACTAATTTCATCCTGATGAAGTCTCCACTACTGAAGCTTGACTAGTAAACACATAATGTTTTATTTTTTATACCTGAAGACGGAGTTCTGGTTGCCTGGCTTTATAGTTGAAGTAAGGCAAGACTCGAGGTAAGCTATACAGACTAAAGCTGATTCATGCAAATAAGATGAGAGAAATTTACCACTATATGCTCATTCTTTTACAATGCCTTTACAATTTTTCTAAGAGGAGTAAAGATTGAATTTATTCTATTAAGAAATTGTGTGGTGCATTTTCTCGTTGTGCTTTCTTTTTGCAGAATATTCTCCCTGTGCTTTTTCGTATTTCAAGCATGTTTGAATTTGAAATGGAAGCCTAAAGGTTTTTCTGACGAATTGCTGGGGTCTATTAATTTGTATGGTTCGTTTGTGCTCTCCATAGGAAAGCAGAATTTGCTTGTGCAGGCTTTGCTTGTGTTGGAAATGCAGTTGTGTTTGAAAGCGATATCGAGTCCCTGTAATATATTTTTTCTATCAGTGTCAATGTGTTTGGAAGACTGAATCTCTGTAAGGTTGAAAATAGTCACTTTAGGAAATAAAAATAAATTGTATGTAAGAAGTTTGCGAGGGGAAGCTTCAGTGGCTGGTGAAGGCTGTTACAGGAGTGCTGAGGGGAAGAGAGGAGCTGTTTAATACCGACTCTTCCTGCAGCCTGACAATTTATTCATGCAGTGAACATTGCAAGCCCAATCCGCAGATGCTATTTTCTGCTCCATACTGAATAAAACTCAGTGCTGGGTCCGGAGTGTAAAGATTAATTAGTCAGTGAGTGTTAAAGGTCTGTTAAAGCCATTATGGCGTATGTCCACTGAGACAAATAGGGGCCATAAAACATTGTGTTCAAAACCTAATTTTACATGTGTATTTTTCATTAATAATAATGATGGTAGTAATAACTATGGTCTTTTCATCCTGAAAGCTCTCAAAGGACTAAATGCGTAGTGCAGTGCATACTGCGTAGGAAGGATCATGCTTTCCATCACTGAAATGCAGTCTTTCTGAGGCATCCTTCAAGTTACGTTGAGCTCAGGTTATTGTTAGTCACTGCACAGACACTGTGCACAGACACTGTGCAGTGCAGATTGTCCAAGTAAGCCCTTATTTTATCAGTTTATCATTTATCTTTTATTTTTATCCATTTATGGTTGTTTCCTGAGTTGAGGGTACTAGAACCAGTTGTCACTGTTGAAAATGGCAACCAAATTGCATATAGCTACATATATTTTACTTTTTTTAGTTTGACTTCTAATTCTTCCAATTGATTACTAGCTTTCAAACAAGCTCTGGTTACAGCATCATTGAATGTTTGACTGTTTATCAGAAATTTTTAGCTAATTTAATAATTTTTAGTTAATGGCATAAATGGGAAGGATTTTTTGCAAGTATACACATCTGCATGAGTTGCAAATACTCTTGCTCATTTCTCTGGACTAAGCTGCAACTGCTCTGTGAATACTGAAAAGGGATGTCTGTGTTGCCCACTGCTTTAAACACGAAGCACTCATCTTTGCATGTTTTGGAGGCTTCGGGGATGTGTCTTTGTGTATGCGTGTGTGTATGTGGCATTCTTGTGTATGGGTTTGGTTTTGGTTTTTGAAAACTGGTGAAGCTTAAGGCAAATCAGTGGAGTGGAGGAGCAGATATAGCCTCTCTCTTACAGTTATAACTGTTCCAGTAGGTAAAACTGGAATTGATCATAGCACATGCGGAAGTATTCCTTCTTTTCTCTCCACAGAGTGAGATTTGAGCATTCTGTTTAGAATGCTTCTAGAATATATTGTGGGTTTGTTTACCCCATTATGTCCAGCGTTGTGGAATTTGTTTGATTAATATAAGCCTTAATTACAAAGTTGAAAAGATGAAATCAAAACTGACTATATATTCTCTATCTGGTTACAAATGAAAAAGATTGTTAACATGATTGGAAGAGAACTTCCTGTTCTAGGTTGAACACTTGCATTGTCTAGTATTTTCATCACAGTGCCATACTCGCATTGGAAGATGCCAAGATATAACTTAAATATGGAATTCAAAAAAAGGCTTTTTTTATGTTAAAGCAATGGACTGACAGGCCAGATTCCGGACTGCCTGCTGCACATTGGTATCTTAAGTAATTTTAAGTATTGGTTCTTTCCAGCAATGGAGGAAAAGGCTGGCATTCAACAGTATGTTCACAAGTGTTCTATGGTTTCTTCTGCTGTTTTAAATTGTCTGACTTGTGCAGTTTTTAATGGAAGTCTTGTTCCTTTAGCTATTGCTTGAGCTGTTGCATTGATGTTGAACCTGGAAAGCATGGACAAGAAATGGGACAATGGTGATTTGTTGAACAGGCTTCCAGCACAAAAGATAACTACATAAAAATAGATGGAGATGAAAGCTGATCTAGTATCTCTGTTAAATGAAGCTGTGGGCAGTAAGGAAAGGCTATTCTTGGAGGGAAGATGAGAAGAAAAAAGTCTAAAACTGTAGTGGCTCTTCCCAGATTTCTAACTGCAATTCTGTAATTGATAACTAATTATATGAATGTTTTGGAGCCTTTGTGGATAGTCTCACTAAAGACTTCCAGAATTTAGCACATTCTCTGAAGAAATTGAATAAATCACTCACTTCAGCAATGTATTTATATTAGCTGGTGAATGAATGAAGTCAAAGGGCTAATAGATCTAGTGAGCGAAGCACTTGCCTTTCAGCTGTAGGTCAAGCAGCAACTGCAGATCTCTGAGGAGCACTTATCCTGGAGAAGACTTCATTTCGGTGTGCTGATGTGAGTGACAGAGCCAAGGGTATGACTGACAGCTGTGCTTGTTGGACCTCATCAGAATACCTAATGCTTCTTGAAGCCCCATCAAAATATTTCACATCTTGTAATGAAAGCTCAGTAACAGAAGTATAATTTCTTAAAATAATATTAGTTTATGGAAGCACACTTTATTTCTAACATAGTTGTCATCAAGAAGGATTGTTTATTTTAGAGTCTAGTTCTTTTTTGAAATATCTAATTTTACTTGTTTGTCTAATATTAACTAAATTACGTAGAAATTGTGAGCGCTGCAAAAGATCTTGTGAAGGCTGTCAGTAATTCAGAATATTTCAGATGCCTCCTTTGTTTTTCAGTGTGGCAATCTATCAACAGTAGACTGGAATAATACCTGTGTTAAAATTAATAATTAGGCATGATAGTTTGCTTAGATACGTGCCAAGATGCATGCCCGTAATTCCTTAGTTGCACCTACGATAATGGTTACTCACAAATATTCAAAATAGTTATAAAATGTTGCAATTTGGGCCAAAGATTTTTAATTTAAATAGAAAGGGCAATCCACAATAAAAAATTACAAAATTGGAGAATGCCTGTTTATAGTCATAAATTTTGATTCACTTTTTCGCTTTTTCAGCAAATCCCCACTTTGCTCAGTATTTGTTTCAACTCATGTATTTGTATTTTGATGTAAATCTATATTGCTTACAAGTGATAGAAAAGCCGGTAGAGATGACTGACTTTCAAGATGTGAGTGATCATAAACAGTGGAGAAGGAAGAGTGCTCACACTGTATAGGGAAGGGTCAAAACGTGTTTGCAATTTGCAAACACGAAGTAGCAGCAGTAAAAGTGTTTAACAGTAAATGTGTCATTGGAAGAAATAATGCCTTGGTAATCTCAGTCACTGAGGACTGGGAAGAGGCAGCGGTGTTCTTTGTAGATGGATGGCGATACCACATTGTGGCTTTTTCATCATTTTAAGCTTCTAAATCTCCCTTTCAGCCTTTTGCTGCAAAGCTAGGCTTGAATGTTTCATTATTTAAATGTAAGATAATTCAGTTCTTTTGATATCTAGTCTTCCTGCCATTTCATTGTTTCACTGTATGCTATTTTACAGATGTTAGCCTTTTCATTTTTGTTGGCAAAGTACAAATATTTGAGTGTATTTTGAACACCACAAATTAAGATATTTTTTACTGTTGCTTTTTAAATCTTAATGATGTATTTATAACTTATGTGAATGCCTCATGTCTAACATTAAGAATAGCACTACCATTAACAAAAAAAAGCCAAGTCGTGAGTGGTGGATCTTGTATATATGGTTATTTCATAGGGAGTAGAGACTAACAAAAGCCGATAACGATGTAAAATTTAATGCATACAGTATGGCTAGCAAATAAATTGCAAGAAGTTTCATCTCAATTTGGGCAGATATTTGCTGGATTCATTCTAAAAACCTCCACAAATACTGCAAATGCAGGTTGTGAATAGAACATTGTAGGGTAGCAATTTATTACAGCATAATTTTGTCTATGGTGCTACTGATTAGCAGCTTCACTGTGGTGGCTTAAAGCTTAACTTTTTGTGGAATAGCAGTGGCCAACAATTACACATGCCATAGTTTTTGTCCTTTTTGTATGGCTATCATTTTTCAACATCAATATCTAAATTAGCATTTCAGAGCTTTTTTAGGCTAGATGATTTTAACCGCTCCTCCTCACAGGGAAATCTTAATCTTATTCACAGAACAGACCTGAGAAGTACAGGAAATGTCTATAAGGGGTCTGTGCCTGATAAATACGCCTTCTAATGAGGGTTGTAGCAATGTGGACTTCCTTGGGCTGATAGCATCCCCTGGGCCTTGCATTCCCTCCACACCTTTCACCTCCCCTTTCCTCTTTGTCTTCTTCTCTCCCCTGAGGTATACCCTGTCTGTCAGCTAGAGCCTAGCAGTGGAGAGATCTGGGCTGCAAATGTGTGTGATGCAGTTTTGCAGTCAGGAGCTGCTATTGCAGTGTCAGAGGGAACATGTGAGGAGCTCTAGTCCAAGCCAGAAGTGCTCACCTGTGTCTTTGTGAAGCTCTGTTAGCAGTAGCCATTCCTGAATGGCTGGGAATGGAGCTGTTGTTCCCCAAGCTGGCAGAGGAGCCAAGTGGATACGGAGATCCCTGCCACAGCAGGGCACAATCCCCAACTCACAAAGGGTCCTCCCTGGCTCCAAGAGTCTTCCTTTGTTTGCAGATCCAAGGTCTGCATTGCTATGTCAGCAATAATGAGATAAAATATACACCTTGGCTTTGGCCTCCTTTGAAAGGGCTGGATGCTGGGGCCTGTTCGTGGCTTTGGAATGAATCTTTGACGTACGTCACAGTTGTTAAAGTAGGTATTAATACAAAATAATACATTTGTGTAGTGCTCAACTTTTCTGTAGCTGTCTATCAGAAAGTTCTGAAGTGGATTTCTTTAAAGACTCCCTGTCTCCTGAGGAAAAGGGGATAAGGCAGTGTGTCCCTGGACAGGATCTATGACTCATTATGCCAATCAAACTCCACTTCAGAGGGGAATAAAGAGATTTGTATCTCAAAGCTGTGCATAACGACTTCTTGGCTTTTCATTTCATATTTATGAGCGGTTTACTTTGAAGTGTTTATCAGGCTATACGCAGAAACATGAGAGAGCATTGCCTGAAACCATGTTCAAGTGTCTAATCTGTTAAATGCTTGCTGAGCAGGCTAGTTCATCAGTGCATGCAATGCAAAAAAGAGAGGAAAAAATAAACTTTCTGGGGTTTTGAGGTTTTGAAGTAGAATCTTTATATTAACAATATAAAAAGGATTAATAATGCCAAGCATTTTGAAATAAATGTAATATATGAAACTTACAAAAGTTGGTTGTGTTCTGTGTTAAGTAGATAAATAGTTCTCTGCTTAAAAGGAAGCTTGGCAGTACTTAATACCAAAACTATACAGTGCCACATCTGCTCTTAAGACAGGAGTATACAGTGACCACGAAATTCTCACTGTTAATTTTGAAGGCTTGAGGCATTCATAAAAGCAGACTTCTGTAGGGTTCTTTCCCCCTCCGAAAAGGGCAATTTGCTGATAACAGAAGTGTTAAAAGCTGATAAAAGAAGAGCAGTGGCAATGGAGACCAATTTGAGGCAGCATTCCCCATTTGCTGTGTGCTGTGCCTGCAGAGGAACGCTGGAGAGGCAGGTATTGTTAAATAGGTCAAAGATAAAAAGCCAAAATTTTCAGTGAAGTGGAAACAAAATGACAGTGTTTCTCATTTTCATCTAGCTCCAGTGGGCTGGATGGGCATATGCCTGACGACCGTTTCGGTTCACAGTGTTCTGCTACCAGCCCTCTAAAGTGAAGCTTTGCTAATTCTGGCTGGATGTGACTGGTCAAGCCAGTCCTGTGAGATCAAGGAGATAAGAGACTGCAGTGCTAACAGGAGCACTCCAGCTGCAGCCCTCAAATCCACACTGGAAAACTCTGATGTGCATGTTGTCAGTGCACAGTATTCACTTGGGCGAGTAGTTCTTCAGGGTGTGCGATACCTGGTGTCCGTGCATGGTACCCTGCATTTAGTTTTAAAAGTAACTTCACTTTAGAGCTCATTGTCAAGCGTATTCTTCCATATTAGTAATTTTCAAAGGAATCAGCAGGAATATGGTTAGTTCAGTGCTTGAGTTTTTACCAGGCCATCTTTCATGACGTTTTATGGTTTTGTGCAGATCATTTCTGCTTTACCAAAAAAAAGTGCTTTCCCTTCTACAGTGAACATAGTTGACTTTGAATGACCTGATTCGTGGGTCCCCAGCTTTGGACTTCTTAAAGTTATCTCTAAAATAACTTAGAGGACCACAGCTGATCAGTATTGGACACTTCTGGTTATCTGGCTAGAGATTTCACTTTTGACTTTCCAGACCAGAAATCTTTGGAAATTTTTGGGTTGTTCACTTGTTTGGATTGAGGGTTCTTACTTTTGGCTTTCTCATTGAAGGGTGAAATAGCTTTCTCTGTGATTATACACCCATACACATTGCTGAATTCCCAGGGTTTTGGGTTTTTTTAAGTACATTAAAAAAAAGCCATAAAATATATGCTGTGTTTAGTTTCTGTGACAAAACTAATTTGTAGGACAACTGAAATCAGGGCTAGTTTTCCAATATGTGTGCCTGTTCCCCGCTCTGAAGCCATTAAAGAGATGACAAAGAAGAAAATAGAGCAACCAGATACCTTTGAGAACCACAAATCTGAAATTTAAATAGATATGCTGGCAAGTTTTAATATGCTTAGCTGAATCAGAGGTTCATCAGTCTGAAAGTGATGGATAAATCTGTGAAGTGTCCAGAGCCTGTCATGGTAGCTTAAGCCATCTGAAGCTACTGGCCAGCTCAGCTCATGTGCTCTGTCACACCGGTAATTAAGAAAACCATTTGTTCAGATAAGACAGTGACTGAAAGGCCACAGGCAAAAGATGTACAACAGCACCATACAGCCACAGAACTTCTGCCACTGTTCACATAATGGAAAACAAGACCCAGAATACACTCTCATCCAAGGTACCCTGTAAGTAGGAGAGAAGAGTTTCTTTTTCCATCTGTAGTCTTCAGAACTCTCCTTTTCCTCCTCCATATGCCCTTTCAAAACAAACCTGATTTTAGGTTTCAAACTTTCTGTGACTCCCATATAGACAAAAAGGAAATATGTGAACTAGCTCAAAATGCTTCTTTGCAAATGGTTGGTAGGTTAAAAAGTGTGAAATAGTGTGAGGATTAATGAATATTCCAATCTAATCTCCTTCTTATTAAATCCAAAGAATTCTATAATTGGAGTCTGCAAAATAAATAATAATAATATAATAATACTACTAATAATAAATTAATGGCATCGTATGATACCTAGGTATACTTGACCTTTATCAGTGAGATGTGAATTTATGATTTTACCTGATCTGCAAGGCACTTATGAAGCAAGTAAAGGCACTTACGAAGTGAGATGACATGTGTGTGTTAAAAATAGTTAGATAACACAGCCTACATGGCTCTCTTTCGGATGAACTGAGTTTTGGTCTGACTCTTTTTGTAGTATTTACTGTGTTATCTCCTAATAATAACACCTCATGAAGGGTTTATACTGAGGATTTTTTAATGCAGAACTAAGCAATGGGGAAGGGTTAGGCAGAAAAATGGGGTTTTTTTATTACAACTCTTCTTGTGTGGAATATTTGACCTAGTGGGGGAAAGCCAGTTTTTAAAATCAGTTTTTAAAATTCAGGAACAGCATTTTTTCCCACACGTGAAAGATTTGACAAAATCATAAATTTAATTGAGGTATCTTGATATTGCCTCTTCAAAGGATCATGCACTGCTACCTGTTAAACTCAATGCTGAAATGATGGCTGGAGCTTAATTTACTGCTTGGCACATTCGCATCTCTATTCTGTTATTAACCAAGTGAAAGGCAGTGCCAGCAGTCCTTCAAAACTTAGACAAAAATGGAAGGGAAAGCACAACAGAAGGGTAACAACTGTTGAAATGGAGCTTTTTAAAACCAGACATAGTTTCTAAAACACTGAAACAGACAGAAGTTTAGATAAATTAGAGAAGCAGGTTGCGTTACCCAAGCAGAGCTGTGCTTCTGAGGTAGGAAGAGCGTGTTGGAACAGCATGCACCTGCCAGCAGCCTTCCAAGTGCAACAGGCTGAACTGAAGATGTTGGACTTGGGTATACAGTGACTGGCAAAAAGAAAATCAGAATAGAGACATGGTTTGTGTATGCAGAAAATGCCACTGTAGGGAAGGGAAAGAGGTGCATGGAAGGAGGCATTTCTTCCTTCCACAGTTCTGTAGAAGCCTGGTAAGACCAGTCGGTTCCAGCAGTGGATTTGGTGGACCTGCTGTGGTGTTGCCTGTCACTATGGGACATGCCAGAATGGCCACAATACACTAAGTTTCTGCCTTTGTGATTGTATATACAGTCTACAGATTATAGTCATTGGTAAATAAAACAAATCCCATATTAGGGGTATATATTTCATTGGTAGCAAAGCTCAGGACCAATAGTAATCTGAATTGGTGCCAACTATTCCATTTGTAGTACCACAACTGACTGGCCGTGAAAATAACTAATTATTTTACTAGGATTAAAAATGAAAAGCTGAAAGCAATTTATAATTCAATCAAATAAATGAAGACATCTCCTGATCTCTTCCTATAATGAACACAAAAGATGAATAAAGAAAATATGGTTGTGTCTGTTTCTTAGTAGCTTTACTGTCTCAAAGAGCTTAATCTATTTTCCTTAATGCCTGATTATATTATATATCTTCAAAATTATAGTGCTAAAATGATTTTAATTTCATTATTCTTTAAGTTTGGCATAAAGCTTATATGGGTTTGCTCAGTACACTTTTTTAATTCACATTGTGCTCCATTTAAGTTGTTTGAATTTTTTGGGAAGCTCTTGTTTCCATCTTAGAAGAATTCCTATATCAGTCCACAGAGTCATTCATGTTGGTCTACTGACTGTCCTCCTAGAACTGCAGAGTTAAAGGCTGGCATCTCTAGTTTTTCTAAAACCTGGTAGAAACAACGTCATTTAGAATGGCAACACGGAAGATCTGGGCCGAATAATGGTCTACAGACTTTTATTCAACTGTAAAGGATATGATTTCCATTACCATTATCTCTAGGTAGCATGTTTACAGTGAAGGAGCACCTTGTGACTAAACAGCTGACAGCTGCTCCTGCTAAGAAATCTTTACATGTGCCTGGGGACCTTCATAAAATATGGAGTATCCATGTTCCTAAC
>JANHGB010016130.1:2969-22045 GCA_026283785.1 Coracopsis vasa | reverse complement strand
AGCAGACTTATAACTTAATTATGTTCAGAACATAAGATACTCATAATAATAAAAGGTCATTTATCTCAAAGGATATTTCTGAATTTCCTTATTTCTGTTGTTTTCCATCCTTAACCTGTATTTTGAAACTGAAACATTGTCATTACATGATAAAAACATGAAATAAAGCATGAAGGAAATTAAGCCAGAAATAATTTTCTGTTTATGCAGTTCCATTAACAGTTGATTGTATTATCAATGTGTGTGTTCTATAAATACTGCAAAATGCAAGGGGAGGTTAAAAATCCCCACCCAATCTTAAGCGATCAGTTGTCTTTGCTACTATGACCTCTTTTTCTTATGACTTCCTTCTGCTGCTGTCCTGAAGAGTCTGTATATTCCAGTGGCTCTGGAAACTCTCTGGAAACTCTGGAAACTGTTGTCATTGGAAAAACCAAATACTCTACACTCCTGTGATTTCAGCAGAGATGCAACAGTGTAAAACTGGAAGCAAAAAATGATGAATAAGCATTTGCATTTTATTTAGGAGAATTGTAAATGGCTCCTCTGGTTCTCTGCTCCTATCACTAACGTATTGTTCAGAGAATGCTTGAGACAGGCGGACAAATTCTGTGAGAGGCTCTTTGGTGCATTAATACTATAGTAATTACGGATTATTTCCTTCCAAACTCACATGAATATGCAGCCTAAAGGCCTGAATCCTCATTCCTTATCTGCAGAAATGACTGCAGAGTTTTCCCCAGTAGTATGACTGTAGTGACAAACACAACCTTTTCACTACTCATGGTTTCTGATATATTCTTTCATCAGCATTACATCCAGTGGTTGCCTTAGGTTAATAAGTGAACCATCTATATCTGTAAAGGATTCTAAAAGAAATAGCAGAAGACAACTGTCACCATGGTATCAAACTGTACCTTCTTTTTCTTGAAGAGAAATATTAATAAGTTTGTACAGAACAGGTGGGAGGGGTAAAGTTACCAACAGTAGCAATTCACTGTCTAACATTCTGAACTTAAATGATGGCTTGTATTTGAGAACCCAAGACTTAAAGAAGCATCTAACAACCTGTTCCCACTTGCATTCACATGTTGTCCACAAGGTCTCAAACACATCTATTGAAAAGAAAACAATTGAACATTTAGTATAAGCTATTCAGCTGTGACCTGCAGTGAAAAGCAAGGAAAAAATATACTCGATTCATGCAGTCGTATATTTTTCCTGTCCTATTATCAATCTCCATGCTCTCTTTTGGAACTTAAATGAATTTATCCTGTTGAAGGTATACTTCTCTTTCTAAGAAGATACTCATTTGGTTAGGAAATCAAGCTCCTGCCTTCAGCCTCTTGCTGAGCAAAGAGCTCTGAACAAGTGAAGTTCTTAGCCTAATGTGGAAATGCTGATAGATTTCTCAAAATAAATACCAAAACTGTGAGAGAAACATTCAATATTGCATTCTTTATTAATAGGTATTTACTAAAATCAAGCCTCTAACAGTAAAGATTCCCTAGCTGTGAGATACTTAAAGTCTGAAAGTTCATCTAGGTTCAAACAACTTAAAAGAGTAGGTTAGATTAGATGCCTAGCTTTTTAACTCCTAAAACTGGAGAAAACAAACCTCATGTTAAGAATGCTTCAGCAGTTCTGCTGGTGAAAATCCTTTCCCATTCAGCCACTTAGAGAATGTTTGAGCTCTAAGAGACAACCCTTGTGCTTTAAAAAAATAATGTTGCTCTGAGGATCTGTTCAAGGTGATTTAAAGACGTGATGTGGGGTATGATCATTGTCTTTTAGGGCTTTCCCATTTCATTCATGTACTTTTAAAAAATGTAGCTTGCTGAGAACAAATGTAAATATACAAAAGCCAAAACCAAGCTAAATGTTCTTAAAAGGCAGTGTCTCACCTTGGCCACTCAATCTTTCTAAAATCATTCATATTTTTAGTTTTTAGATCAGATCTGTGTAAGTCGCAAGACTCTTTCATAAAACCATTTACTTCTGTTGGTTTTTTTCCAGAGTATTTTGTTCTGCTTCAGTGATCTGAAAGAACTGCTGGTCCTTTGAAGATCTTTGTATGTCTGATTTCCAAAACTGGTTGATTTTCATCATAGTTGTTGTTTAAATAATGAATTAAAATTATTTTCTGTAGTGCAACAAGGACAATTTTGAAAAAGCCCTCAGTTCTCACCAGTGTCATTGGTGTAATATTTAGCATTTGAAGTGCCTGACTGTCAGTGCAGCTTACCAGCTGTCTTTGTAGGCCTCTTATTTCGATGGTCGTTTACATCATGGAAAGACGGTAAAGCTCCCACATCTGCCAAGTCATGTTTCAAGTGAAGTGCGTGTCATTTCAAAGCAAAGCACTGGATCTCCTACAGAAGAGCCATTTGTTTATAGTGCAATGAATTTTAGTGTTTTCCTTTGAACTTACAGCAAATGAGTCCTATATCATCAGACTCCTACTGGACTTTTCACTTCAGCAGACGAGAGCTGTAATATAACTTCAGGGTTTGACTTTAGTCCACATCCACTGGGAATACAGTCCTACAAAGGAGCAAAGACCTGCCTCTATCTATCTTCAGGTTACAAATTAGCTTCCTGATCATATCACCCCAACAACTGCACAGAAGAGCAATTGGCCCAGCTCTCTTAATTTGCAGTTAAAAGAATCTAAACCAGTACATTTTGCTTAAATCTAGATCTCAGGGGTTTGATGTCTCCAGTATTCCTGTATTTCTCAGTCTTCTTCTCATTGGTACGGAAGCAGGCGTATAGTGCTTCCGCAGACTTCCTGACTACCACAGTGCTGGAACTGGCTTCCTCAGAAAAACTATGCAGTGAATCCTGTGTGGGGACATGGAATAGAGCAGTCTGATTCTGAAAGAGCAGCCATTTTTGTTTCCTGGTCTTTGGGGAAGAAGGTCTTTGTGATCGGTTGCCAAATGCCTGCTTTATGAGATGACAGATATCCATTGTGTCCCAAACTCTCACTTCAACTTTAGGTAGTGCATCTCCCCCGAACATCCTGGTTTTATCTCATGTGGAATTCTGACAATCCCAATGAAGGTCTTGTGCTCTGTTAACATGCTCTGTTAACTTCATCCTTGAAAACCAACACTTGCCAAGGTCTCTTGATGTGTATAGAAGATACTGTTTTGTAAGTTTATTCCTGCTCTGTTCCAACACTTAATGTATTCTCCATTTTCCTCGATACAACCATTTCATCTTCTAGGCATTTACTGTGAATCCAAGGCAACTAACCAATTTTCTAAGATCATAGATAGACAAGAACCTCTTATCAAACTAAGTGTTTTATGTCCAAGTGTGTCTGCCAATTATATGACATCATCTACACAAGCTAGGAAGCTTAACTCTCTATCAGAGAGCCTTAAACAACAGAAAGTTTTGTGGACCAAGTCCAGCCCAACAGAACAATTTTAATCTAGCAGTGCATTGCCTGTTACCCACTTATTCTAGGCCCTTCAGATGCAATTTGGGAGAAGGAGAGATGTCTTGAGTTTGTTACTTCCTAATCTCTTGTCTCAAATTCTTTTGATACTGAAGCAACTGCACTGTACTTACCACATAGCAACAGTGTAAGCTTTTTCACAACATGTAATTTGTGTAACCTGTGACAAAAGCACACATGAATTTTGGGGAAAATGAGCGGCCATGCAACTAGAGACCTATAGGGACCAGACCCACAGGGGCATCTCCATTTTGGTCACATCGTAGACACGCTTGCAGATGCAGGACAGAAGAAGCATTGGTTTATGCAGTCCTCATAAGATGGAATAAAGCCTTTTCCGACAGAATATTTGAAGAATACTGCTCATCCAATGTTACACACTGAGCTTCATAATAGCCAATTAAAGACAGTGATGAAGAGGAAGAGCAGCTCTGTGGCCCTTTCTCTTCTATCAGCCTTTGGAATGAGTCAGTTGCTCAGTTGCCCATCAGTTCTTATGAGACTGCAAGAGTTGTTATATAGACCTTTTAACATCGTTGACACCGTATCTGTAGCTCCTATTAGTCTGATTTAATCACTTTCCATAGTGCTCCCTTCTGAGCTGAACTTAGTGTCATTATAAAATCAATGAAAAAAAAGAATTGGATTTTTCTTTTTAAAAAGGCTTTAAACCCTGTTCTTGCTTTTTTTCTCCTGTTAAAACACAAATATTAAATCAATACAGTTTTGGCTAGGCCATGCTGCCCTCTTTTTCATCTCGCCTTTCTTTTTAAAGTGACCTTAATCTGTTCACAAGTACTATAAGGATTACTTTTTCTAGTATTGATGACAAATTTTATCTATATAATTATTTGGATTGGGAAGACATTCTTTCCTCATGAGTGCTTTCTAAATACAGTACATTCCAGATGCTTGTTCCAGATGCTTCTGCCACCTTCGTGGTAATGTTGTGTGTTCCAGCAGCATTTGCACTTTATTTGCCTCAGTGTTGGCTCTGTTTCCTCTATGGATGAAAATTCAGTGCTGAGATCTTTTGTTGTTCTGACAGCCATACCATCTTGCCTTGCAAGCTGTCTTCTCCCTACTACATGCCCAGAATGCATGTATCATCAACTAAAGGGAATATGTGCTTTCAAAACATCCTTCTTTACCTGCAGCATGTCTTTATGACTTGTCAAGATACGGTTAGCTATCCTAGCACAAGTAATATCAGCTCAGTTTCTTTTCTTGTACTATTTAACCACCATGTAAATTGTTTTTCTAACTAGTCTGTAGTATTCTCTAGTTGCTGAGCTTCTTTCTTCCAAATCTTTACTTGTGCTGTCTTTGTGATCTCTTCACTGCTTTGATCATGCTCTTGCTTTGCCAGCAAATGTGGCCTGTTTATGCTTTTCTTGTAACATTCTATTTTGTTGCTTGTCCAGCTTGTCTTTATTTGTTTATGACTTCCAATAACTTCCTCTGAAGTTTTTGGTATCACTTTCTCAAATATTTCCCATACAAGCTATAGTGAGATTTCTTCAGCATCCCAGAGTAATGGCCTGAAATGCACTCTCAGCTTCACCTTGTATGTCTCCTTTGCCAAGCTGTCTTTGCACTTACAAGGGATCAGAGAGACAGCAACACCCAATCATCTTCCTGGGCTATATCTTACTTTTTCCCAGAACAAACAGAAAAGAACAGAACAGAACAGAACAGAACAGAACAGAACAGAACATGCTCACAACCACAGTGTGTACTTCCATAGAAGGTAACATCCCACCATGACTGTCCATATCATTGACTGAAAATAAAGTGTTTAATGTGTGTTTTGATCTGTCCATTTAGAAAACATCATACAACTTCGTGCATATATATGTACACAAGAGAACCAAAGAGACATTATTCATGACTTTCATGACCTAGCTATTCACTGACTTTTTAGTTTTTAATTCAGCTCTCACATCCATACCATCAAATATCAGATTTTGGAAGCTTGTCCAGAGTGTGGTTTCATCCATCCTTCTTCTCTGCATCTTCTGCTGCTTTGGTTGGTGTCTGCACCAGCATATCACATCTATGCACAGTTCAGTGGACTAGTTGTAAACACGCAGTACCAATTTGCCTAAGCTCAGTGAGGAAATTGTAGTGCTGCCTATTGCTGTAGCAATGCTATTGGCATGCTTTGCTTGCCACTTGAATATCTGAAGTTAGGAAAGTGTAATTTCTTATTCTCACCTCTCCTGTGTTCTGTTCTGACAATTCCTGAATTGTCTAAATTCTGTTGCGTACTGATACGCTATTGTAATAAAAAACAATGTGACACAACTGGCTGCAAACTTTTCCAGCTTTCTTTAAGCCAAATATTTTGACCCTCTCACATGGTGGGGTTTTTTTGTTGTTGTTCTAAATTTCATTTTGCAAAGACTGTTCTGTTTTGATTCACTTTGATTCACACCAGAGAAAATTAGGAAATGTCAGAATTTCCCGAGAGAAACAAATTACAGGGCTTTGACCAGATATATTAAGTCATTGACATAGACTGAAGTATATGTTTGCAGTTCATAAATTTATATGAAAGATATACCTTCATAGGATAGTGAAGCTGGAATAGTGCTGCTGACTCACTGTAATTCTAATCTTTATACACAAGAAACTGTTGATGTGTGCAACTTTCTGCAATGCCAGTCTAGTCACAACAGGTGCAGTACTGCCAGATTTACTACACAAAAAGTCCCATAGACTTCCATGTGCTCACTCTCAAGTGAGTATCTGAGGGAGAATGAAGACATAAAGAATGTTTGCCATTTGAGAAGCCACCACGAGGTCCCCTGACAAGATAATTCTACTTTATTTTTTCCTTCCTTTTTTAGAAGAGACAAGGGGGATAATCATATTGTTTCATCCAATGAGGTGGAAGGTGAACTTCACAAATGAGTTTATAAGCAGAAGCACTGCCTCTCTGTGCTAGGGAAATAAACAGACATTTTCCTGTGTTTTGAGTAAGCAGCAGAAGTGTGTTAGAGCATGTGCTGGAGTCCTGATACCCCAATTATATACCCCTGATACCCCAGTAGAGACTTAGCTGGATATCAATGCTCTATTCTGCCTTATTACAGTCCCATTCACTCCCCACTGTCATTAGGAAGTCAGTGGTTGGGAGAGATGGTGTCTAGATAGACAGCTTACACTCTAAAATGAGGCTGGGATGCAGCCAACACACATACCTGGACTGGAGATATATGATGTGCTCTGGCTGAGACTTCCCCCACCCGCAGGTGAAGATACCTAGAGCATTTTT
Organism: Coracopsis vasa; assembly: GCA_026283785.1. Taxonomy (NCBI): domain Eukaryota; kingdom Metazoa; phylum Chordata; class Aves; order Psittaciformes; family Psittacidae; genus Coracopsis; species Coracopsis vasa. The sequence continues at coordinate 15,296 of JANHGB010016130.1, read as the reverse complement.
GTCATCCTCAAAATGTGGAAAAACTCCTATTCGTGTTGGTTCAGTCTGTATCTCCCAGAACTCCCTCAGGGACTGAGCTGTTTATGCAAGATACCATGAGCCAAGTGGGGCTTTTTGAGGAGTAAGTCTGAAGGCAGAATCAACCTGACAGCAAGGAGCATTTTAAGAGTTGTCACTTTCTAAAATACTAGAGAGTAAAGAGTTATATATGAAACACCAGAAGTTTGTATTCAGTCTGAGGATTTGATTCTCCTCTCACCTCAGTGAAAGTGTGAAGAAACCACTAAGAAGCCAATGGTGTATAAACAGTGTAAGATGAAAAACAGAGCAGGAGGTATTCTCTAGTTTGTGGGTTCTGATAATGAAATCCACAGAATTACAACATGACAACTCCACTCAATTCAACAGATCAGCATGAACAGAACAGCAGAGAACCAAACTTAGTAACAAGCAGACAGTGACCCTAAAACCATTCAGGACCAAACTGTGTTCACCTGGACAGTAGTGAAAATTAAGCAGAACTGCATGGATTTCAGAGCAGAACTTAGCCATAAGTCACACAACTAAGAGATTGTGAGTCATTCTTTCATGCCAGGTGTTATTTGCCATGTACAGAAACAGCACATGTGCTGGAGCTGTTCTTGCTGAAAAAGGACACAGTAGCTCCAGGTACTGAGATACAACACTCCTGGCATCTGACGTGTTCAGCGGTATACATATGAAGAGGAACTGAAAGTGCTTTCTTTCAGGAATAGTCAAACTCTTTTTATTTAAATCCAGATGAAACAGATGAAAAGTCTATTTTTTTGAAAAATCAGAGTGAGTTCAGCCACTGGCACTTGTCAAAAGTGAAGCTATTTCATGTCATATGCAACACAGATTTGCACTCTGCAGGGTTTTTTATACTGGGTCAAAGATGCTGGAGGAAAATCACTTCAAATAAACTTGCCATGGAATCCAAGACAATCCACCCTGGCCGGGGCTATGAGGATTCTACTGCTGATGGGTTTGCTGCTAGACAATTGGTGAGTAAAAATGCTGCCTAGAAAAATGCTTGCACTGTGTCTGAAAGAAAGTTCAAGGAATTAAATAGTCTGTCCCAAAAATGCTACTGTTGCTGGAGAGTTTGACAACAAGTAGGTTTTCCCCAGAGAACACTTATTTTTCAAGTCTATAATAGCAGTTCAGTACTACACACAGCTTATCTTCAAGACAGACCTGAAAGAAATCCTTTGGTGAAAGACAGACCTGACAATCCAAATCATTCAGCACTGTTTACTTAGATTGGAAAATAATACCACTTGGGAACTTATTCCTAATTACTGTTGCCTCTGTATTGCCTATTTTTGTAACTGCATATTAAAATTAGACAACCCTCCAACAGACAGATGTGAAAACTGGTGCTCCAAAATGCAGGTTTAGTCTACTCACCACATGCAGGGGGAAACCATCTTATAAACAAGCATATGGATGGCACCATTACAACATGGTTTGCTAAGAGATAATATCATGCAGCCCTGGGATAACGGCATCTCTGTGATAGGGAAAAAGCAGGCCAGATATGAACAATGGTGCTGAGATTAACATCAGCTGTGCTTCTGCACTTAGCAGGTGTATCTCCCATTACGAGACATTCCACTTAGAAAGACCAGTATCAAGATGTAACCTTGGTTTGTTCAGCAGGTACACTTGGAATGACCACAGTGCAAGCAAACTAGGAGATTGGTGCAAGACCACCCCTCTAGGGTAACAGAGATTATTGCTCATGGAGAAAATGAATACTCTGGAAAGCAGGAAGCAGTGCTGGGGGAGAAGGCACAGGACTTGTTCTGCACCATCCTCAAAAAGCAATCCCAGTAACTGGCATTTCTAAAGAGAAAGTCCTGGGTTGCTCATTTTCTTGCTTTCTTTTGAACTGTATCTGTAACTTGAACCAAGCCACTTCATCATTTATTAATTTTACACTTCTGTTTGAGTACATGTTGGGAACAGATCTTCCATCCTGTATTTTACAACTGTCGCTTGCAATCTCCCTTGGTGCACTGTCCTACAGGGTTGAACAACAGTCTGTCTTCAGATCCAGGATAGAGGTACTATATAATATAGCTACACAAGGTAAAAAACCTTTCATCCTTTTTTCCAGGCATCCCTCCTGTGATGTCTGTAGGAACCACAGATTGAAAGCAGGCTCTGAATTCAGGCTCTACTCTCTAAGTATCACATGTAGGCGAAATTATTACAACTTAATCAATTTATCATGGCAGTTAAGGGACTGGAAATGAATAATCCTTTTTGTGTGTGTGGCCCTGCTCTCTGACAATGCATGTAGTAACAGAAAGTGAGAGTACTGGGAGATGTTTTGTTTTATTCAGAAGCACTGCCCAGAGTAGTCTCAGGTAACAGGCTCACAATGGAGGCTTCCGTTATCAGGATGATACATTAATGCAAAGTGAATTCTGAAAAAACTCAGAAAAATATTCAGAAAAAAATGAAAATTAGTTTTCACAAACCCAACTGAATCTAATTTCACAACTATGTCTAATTTTCGTCAGTGAAAGATTGATCTTCTGAAATTATATTTCACCATAAATAACAATCCAGAACTTTTCCTGCCTTCCATGACCTTGGCAGTGAATACAATGGCAGGGAGAACTCCTCCACAATTTTATATTTTAGGATTCATAAGACAGATTTTTGTAGTTAATAACTCAAAAATCAATGGATTGCACAGGCTCCAAATCCAAGCCATTTGGCAAAAGTCAGAATAAGGAGTTCAGTTTATTTCTATATTGGACAAAAAAGAAAACAACTTTATCTGGGACAGGAAAGGGTGAGAAGATCTTTATTTTCTTAGATTTTGTTATTTTTCCTCTAATTTTTTAATTAAGGTCTCTGCTATCTTTACAATAAAATCAGTGACCCTTGTGCCTAAAGATAACTCCTCTTTCAAGGCAAGGCAATACTCTTGTCAACAGTGGAAAGATTCCCAGCTGGATCTAGATTCAAGCTTTCTTTTTTGAGTGCTAAGATATATTTTCCTTATAATAAGAGTTTATGAAATAATTATTAATTAAAAACTAATTCCAATTTTAACTGGCATACCTAACAGGTGTATTTTCTATAACAAGAAAAATTAATGTTCCTACTGGGATATGACAACAAATTAATAAAGTCAGAAAGGTTGCATAATTTTTCTTAATAGATTAGTAAGAGCAATTGACTTGATCTCACCTTTCTAATTCCAAATTCCAAAAATTAAGTAATGGGAACATTTTATCATGGAGTGACTTAGAATTTAGTAGCTGTGCCAGTTTTTATTTTCCAGGTATTTGCAAAGTTAATCTTTAACAATGCCATGACATATATGTTAATTACCTATATTCTTAGGGGAGTTTTGTTGCCAGCTATGTGGGAGATGCTGGACTTGGCCAGGGCTAAGCAAAAAATACTTAGCTGGAATTTGGGAACTTGGACTTGACCCTTGGTTAAAATAGCCATTTTTTACATCTTAAATGCCCTGGTAGGTTCTCTTATTAGGGTTACACATACAATTTAGTAATTCTTATATAAAACACTGGAAAAATTTGAAATTTTTAAGCATATTTGTGATATATGCAGCATCAAAGACCTATATATCTCAGTTACACATTGATATAAATCATGTTGCACCTTATTGAAATCAACTGGAATTATACAGCTGTAAATTCTTACCGATTTTTTGTTGGCGAGTGTATTATATTTAATTATCCCACTTTATCCTAATTATATTTAATCTGTCCTGTTTGGAGCAGTATAAAGAGGCACTACAAGTGGATTCCAAAGATATTAAGTAAGAATTTATAGAGATACTTATGTGGCTTAAGGCCCAATTATGGTTTTTGTTTGAGCTTTCAAACTGCATTACTACAAATGTTATGTTTTAATTGTAACCCACACTTTTTAAAAATTCCAGTGGAAAATGGTTTTCTTGGACTAGGCTTGTTGCAACTGTAGGCCAACCCCGGCCAGGACAGATGTACACACCAGAAATAAATCCATCATGAAGTGGGAAGGAAAAAGAGTTTAGCAGACAGGCTTGCATGTGAAAAGGAGAGAGGGAGAGGATGCAGGTAGCTACAGCTGTCCACCTTGGCTGTGGCAGGGAGAGCACCGGGGCCCCTCTGGGGCTTAAGGGGAATGTTTGGGTTTTCTTCTTTTCCTGCCCTTCTGGTTCACAGTGTTTGCAGTTGGTGTGCCCTCTGGCACAGTGCTGTTTGCTGAGGTCATTGAAGCAGAGCAGCATGCGATTGCCCAATCTGTGCATTTTACTGGCTGCTTCCCTTGCTGCTCTGTCTCATGTTCACCAGTAGGTACTTGCCTGGCACTTTGAGGGGAAACACTAGGGCTGCAGGGGGGAAGGGTTTCCAGCAGGTACTAAAAAGGAGCTTGCAGTCATGGCGAATAGTAAAGAATAGCAATGTACTTGCTTCTTCTCTCTCCCTGGGAAAAAGTAATGGGAAAGGTATGAAGCCTGGCTGGTTAGACAGCTGATTGGTATAATGGAGGTGCTAGAAAAAGGTGTTTGCTGACTGTTGTAGAAGGTTACATACTTTTTACCCCCCAAAAGCATTGTATTTCAGTGTTAAAGAGGTTTATTCACATTTTCCTTCTAAAGCATTAGAAGATTCCATTAATAAAGGAAAAGTATATGGGGCATAAGTCCAATTCATCTAAAAAATTGCTGCAGGGGAGAAATCAACAACAGCTGCCAGCTCAAACCAAAGGGACAGAGGCAGCAGAAACAAACTGGCCAGGAAGAGAGACAACAATCCAGTAGACTTATGGAAAGTAGTACAGAATGAAGACTGAAACATGCCCGGGGCAGGATGTTATGGATGTTGAAAACAGGATTAATTTCGCATCAGTGCTGTAGCTGACAAAAAGAAAAATAATTATAATAAAAAAGAAGCCGTTCATACACCAACTAGGAATAGACAAACTTGCTATGAAAAAGGGACTCTCTGTAGCACAAATTTAGGGCACCAACATTTTTGGACCACAAATGGCATGCGCTCAGTTGCTTTGTTTGCAGCTGTGAGGTGAGATTAGTGACCTGTTTGATTGTAGCAGAAGTGTGGAGGCAGCTGTAACATGGCTGTAGTAACATTGATAAGTCATCCCCTCCACCTGTAGCAGTGTTACCAGTTGTGGGTGAGGTGGTATGGATACAAGGAAAATGAAAACTTTGCAGAAATACTTAGAACAAAAGATGAAAAAATTACTTTACCCAAATGACCAACTGTGTTCCCAAAAGGAAACAATAATCTACCAGAACTCAATGACACCTCATGACATTTGTCAAGCATGCCGAGGAATAGCAAAATGTAGCGAAAGAAAAGTGAGCTATTGAAAGGAAAAAGAAAATATAAGAGACACACTGTTTCTGAGGACTGATAACCCTGCAAAGCTCCAGGGAGACCTGGGGTCACATTATACAAAGGTAATACCCAAACCCATTGCTAGTTTAACAGGGTTTTGCTATGGAAAGGGGGAGAGCACCTGGTAGCAGCCACTGCCAGCTACTTGTGGAGACTAAGAAAAAGAAGATTGTAAGGATGTAAAGAGTGAACTTCCCCTAATGACAAGCCCCTGTCTTCTAACTGCCAGCCGTTTAGGAGCTTCCTGAGCCAAAGCTGCATTCAGAGCACAGCAGTTAACCTTGCATATAGTAGTTCATAGTTCCTTGACCTATGAATTTTTCTGATACTTTTTGAATCCAGTTCCAATTTTTCACTGGTTGTGCTCTTTGAAGTGAGAAGATTTCATCAGTTCACCTTTGTGTGTGAGGCTGACATGTAACGTAATCACAAGCAACTAGAAAGCATCAGGAACTGGCTTTAGCTACAGCTCAAGATACTGAAACTACAAAATGGTGATGTGAGGCTTTTGCAGCATTTGTCTATGGTTGATGATGACGATAGCCAGCAATTCAGTCATTCAAGTTGAATGAGAACTTGTAGTCAAAATTAGCATTGAGTTTTTCTCAGGAACTCATTGTTTTTTGGTTTTCATTTGGTTTTGGTTGTTGGTTTGTGGAGGTTTTTTTGGGAGGGGAGTTGTTTCATGTTTTGTGGGTTTTCTTTGTTTGTTTGTTTGTTTTCTCAGAAGCAAAACCAGATGAGGATAAAGACCTGTATAGAAAATCATTGCAGGTATCAGATTATTTGAGCAGGGCATACTTTTCAGAGTAGGACAGCAGTGGTTCTACACAATCAATGGTAGACTTTGTTCATGCAGCACTGTACGCTCATATTTGTAATGGAAAGCTCTGGCCAGTTCAGTGAAGGACTGCCAAATATTGAGTGCCATAGAGCAGAAAATCACTTCAGAATCTTTTGCAAGGAATGAATGATGGAGAGGAAAGCCTTTTGCTGACAGAGAGTGCAACATATTTGAAGTTGGGATTTTCTTTAAAGGAAACTAAGCCCTGATCCTGATTAATCAAAGAAGTACACCTACAGACCAGACTACTCTTAAGGACAGATTTAGAAAGGTATTTAGGTGTTTAATAATACAAACAGGCATCTAGCATTTCTGCTGAAGAGCTTAAAGTCCATTGGCTTTAAGCATTTCTGGAAGAAGAAATACCTTTGCAAATCTGGTCCAAAAGGATAGTTCACGTCACTCTGCTGGTGAACAGAGAGCCTCTATAGCAAGTACCAGTAAGCTAGTTGCTCAGGCATAACAAATACTAAATGCATTACAAAGAGGAAGTAAAACTTCAAGTGACCACAGGAACCCAGAAGGAAGCCTTACTCCTACATACACACTTACACTTGTAGTATATACTGAATGTCTAACTTTGAAATTATGGCTGTTCATAAGTAATTTACTTTTTTTTTTTTTTTTTTTTTAGCTTTTGGCTTCTAATGCAATCCCATTTTTAACCTTGGCTGTTACTTTGAGAAGGCTTTCTGGATGCTGCCATCTGTTTGTCACCAGTTACTGCTCAGTCATATGCAGTTGTGAGAATATGCCCTGGAACAGCAAAATATTCTATTCCATCTAGTTTCTAAGCTCATGCTTCATAATACTGTAATATTTGATAATCTCCTCTTGTTTTCTCTGGTAGTTTAACAGTCATTTTGAAGTTGATTTAAAACTACACTTGTAATTCTTTACCTGTAAATTATGTCTTTTTGCCCATGTTTTATTTCTTCATCTGCTACAAACAATGTAATACATTTTATGTGACTGACTGCTTTTTGAGTTTGGTTTGTCACGAGTGGTACAGTTTCAAAGTATACTAAGTAATAGTATACATAAACCCCTTCAATATGCCAACAGTCTAGTTCTAGAGTTATCTATAGATGAACACCAGTAGCTCATAAATTCCTGAGTATGTATTTTTTTGTCTCCTTGCGGAAGCAAACATATGTCATAATACAAAGATAAAAACTTTATGAATATTGTATGGTTTTACCTGTACATTGCTTTTTGTCTATATGAATCCCAGTTAATACAAACTTACAGCTATGATTTGTGAAAATCCTATGGTCCGGTTTGTTAGCCTCGTCTCCCCGCAATGTACAGTATACATTAAATTCAATGGCATGGCTGTAGATGAGCTTTACATGTGTACTTTCAGACTTATTGCACAATTTTATAGAATTTGTTTAAAACTGTTACCCATAGACTTGATGTGAACTGAATCACACTTTTCACTAAAGGAGTTTGCAAAAATGCACTGGAGAGCTTAGCAGAGAGACTAACTTCATGCTTTCTTACAGAAATATGTAGGCCTGGACCAGGATTTCAGCATACCTGTATTTTATTAAAACTTGGAGTTGGATCTACAACTGGCAGCTCAGGCTGATCATTAAATGAGAGCTTTTCCCTACAAAAATGTTGTACCGATCAATGGTACAACAAAAACCACAATCAATGATTTAATTTAGTGACAGTGGTGCAAATTCCTTTGTGCAGATGGCTGAAAACCTCAAACCCTGCAAGGACCTGACTTAATTCTAATGAATTTAAGCTAGATTAAAATGTAATAAAGAATATCCACATTGGATTTTGTAAGAATTTAATTAAGTTTTAAACATGTATCTGAATAAACAGATGCAACTTTGTGTATAAGTGAGCCTAATATTACAAAATCATACTGAAATAATTTTTTACATCTTTCAACCTATTTACAAGAGCTGCAATTTTATCCTTAAATTCACTATAATTCAATGAAATCCTTTTCGCTGCATGATGATTAGCTGTTTGCATCAGGCAGAGTAGAGGAAGAAGCATGAATAAGATTTATAACAATTTAGACTCTATCAGCTATTATGCTTTCAATTTCTTTTAAGTTTTAATAATTAATGTCCTGAGAATAGCTGATGGCCCCAATTATTTCTAAATTACCATAGTTAAAAACATGTATTTTTTTAGTCCTCCAATATGGCACCAAATAATATTGCTTCTGGCTCCAGTGCTTCCTTTTTTCTGACTTAGATTCTCTGATTCATTTCTATTCCTCTGTTTTAGCTGAGAGACAAGTTTAAAGCAATTGTCACTTCAGAAAGAAGCACAGATATGTAATTTCTGTTTCATTATAAACATGCAGACAGAGGATTACTGAGTTCATTTATATCCATACATACCCCATAGTTTGGAAACTGCACTGATTCAAATTCTCCCAAGGTCTTGTCTATACAGGAAGACTCACCAGCGTATGAGTTCTTGCCAGCATATCTGTTCCTCTAGTTTTACTCTCTGTGTAAACATTCGTGTTTCCAGATCAGAATATCACCCAGGAACAAGAATTTAAGGATCATGCAGTCACCTATCACATTTATGTTCAACTGTAGTAACCATACTCTTGTCATAACCATGTATTCATGTTTATTTTATAAAGTTCCACAGTAGTAGACCTCTGTCACTACAGTGCACCACAAACACTTCCCAAAACCTTGTGATAAATGTAAAACTTGGGGTAATGCACAGCTATAGTGTACTGCAAAAAAAAAAAAAAAATGAATTACTCTACCATTATTGTGCTATGACCGTGTAATAGCAGAACTCCTTAGAAACATCTTAGAAACATCTTAGAACATCTTAGAAAACAGAGAATGGCCCTCACAAAAAAAGAAGGGTAAGAAACACAAACCTAATTGTCCCTGCCAATCTGTCCTAAGTGCAATGTTTTGTTTTCAGTCTAAATCTGACCACTGGTTTATAGCTGAGTACATGAGCAGAACACACCAGTTTCTGATCTCTACAGGCAACCAGGGGAAGCCAAAAGATCAGATTTTTACTGTTTAAAGATAGTGCAGAAAAATAATGATTCACCCTCCCTCAAATCAGGTCTTTTTGGAGATATCAATACCTGGGGTACTCAGGGCATCTTAATTCCCATCTCCAGGAATTTTCTCATTCCACCATATAGTCCTTCATTCTGGTTTATAAAGTTCAATTTTTAAGACATCATTGGTTTCTTGTCCTCACTATTGTTTGCAAGATCACTGTAAGTCATGCCCTAGAAATGCATTTGGATATTTTTCCTCATTTTTTATCTAAAGTTCTTTGATTTTGTGATTATGCTATCTTCAGTTTTTCACTCTTCTCAGTGTCTACTACAATATCATTTAATTCTCTTTTGGTCTTCCTTCTTCTGCAGCTATTCCATTTTAATCTCCTCTTTGTGAACACAGGTGAAAAGTTGCATGTGATACTGCAGATAAGGTCTTATTGCTGCTTTGTACAAACGCAACTCCAGCATCCCTATGTGTACTACAAATACCTAAGCCAATGCATCCTAATACTGCATTTCACAGCTGCTTCAAAATGGTCATCAGCAGTCACCCTCCAATAACCAATACACTGAGATCTTTTCCTGCCACTTGTTTCCCTGTGGATGGGTAGTATGTGCTGGTATGTCATACTCCTTTAAGAAAGAAGGAACTGAGTCATACTGGCCTTGTGGAGAAGGGGAGACTGCTCTTACCCTGAAGCAACTGCCTGGAGGAGAGACACTTCCTGACATCAGGGTGTGGCTGGCAGAGGAAGAGGCAAAAAAATCCTGCAGAGGAGCAAAGGGACAGAGAGACTGCTCTCTGAGGAGCAGGGAGCAGAGTCAAGGCTAGAGCTCTATACCTCCTCCTTATGGTCCAAGAAAGGACCACACCGAGTTTCTGCATAGTGGAAAGTCACTCAGTGAACTGAAATCAGAATGAGAAAGAAGGATCCAGCCAACGTTACTGTGGGTAGGAGGGGAGATGTTTATAAGTTAATTCTTATTTCTGTTGCATCTCACTTAGCCACTGAGCTGTCATAGCTTAAAACAGAATCTGTTTTAGTGTATATGCAACTGAGACCTGGTCTTTTGAGATTGAAAGCCTTTTTTTTCCCTCCTTTGGAAAGCTCACTATAAGAAGGATGCCTAGGCAGATCCACTGCAAAGTTCTGCCTGGTTTTATATCCAACCTGTGCATGACTTTGTGCTACTGAACCTGCTACCGTTTTTACCACTTGTCCTTAAGCTGAAAATGATTAAACAGGATAGGATAAGTCTCCAGACTGTTCTGCGAGAAAATGTCAACAGATCACCTTCTTCATCTTGAAGAACTTCTCTTTTTCTGCATTGCAGTCTCACACTAGTCAGCGCCTTATCGACCTAATCAGTTCTTGCGGTAATCCTCATAATTTCCACTTCAGCAATAATTTGCCTTCACGCTACAAGCGCTGTTCTAACTTGTGTGAAAATTCAGGCTATCACATTGTCCTGTGTAAAAGTTCAACTATCTTATCCAGAAAGATTTTAGTCCGACATTATCTACAGTTGATAAACCCCAGGATTATCCGTTTTGTACTTGCCTTTGGGGCTTTAATTATCTTTTCCTTCATATATTTTCCAGCACTTTATACAGTGTTGCATTCAAACTAACTACTTAGCGATATCTGTGCAATTTCTCTTTTTCCATTTCTTAGAAAGTAAAAATGAAGGGAGATAGAGAGTATATTGACATGAGTACATGTATTCTGTCAATAAGGCCTCAATTTGTATTCGGTTGAGGAGAGCCATCTTTTATCAAATTTTTTACTTATTTTATACATATAATACACTGTGATCAAGGTTGCCAAGGTTGCCAAATCTTCAGCTTTGCAAAAGCAGCCCGCCTACATGTCAGGTTCATAACACATATAAAAGATTTTACAAAGAACCTCATTCCAGCAAAGCCTCATTTTTCAACAGAACATTGTGTCAAAAATATTAATCAGACCTAGCCATAGATTTCTTTTACTATATAGCCTTTTCCATCATCTCTGTAGTCTTTGTGACAAGCTTAACTGGCTGAATTTATGTTGTTTGGGTTCTCATACTGAGACCATAACCTTGCTTTCTAAGCTATTGCTTAATCATGTAAGTTTTGGGTAAACACAGGTTAATGTAACTGGTGCATTATGTAAGTGCTTTTATGGGGTAGTATTTCATTAGAAGACAAATATTTAAGAATATTTCCATGTATAAATTATCTTCATTTCAATAATATTCACAGTGATTGATGAGCAATTTAAGATGTATTGTCATAACTTTTAAAACATGTTTTCAAAGCACTTTTCAATATACTCAAGCTCATGGAGAATTAATGATGAATGCAGAAAAGTGGTTAGAGACCTCTTACTTTTTTATTTCAGTGAATACTCAGTGATGTATTTATCAGGCTATTCAAAATGTTTGAGAGTAGATCCATCTAGAAACAGCATAGCCTCATAGATTTTAAACACAGAAAGGAATACTGTAAGACACAATATTGCACTAATGATTCCCTGTGCCACAAAAGGCTACAAGTCTTATAATTAATACCTACTTCAAATCCAAGAGCATTCTCGCTTTGAAAATTTCCAGTGATACATCTCTTACAATTCTTGCTTAGACGTTCCAGTGTTGATTTTTCTTATCCCAAGACATATTCATTTTATTTCTAGCTGTGACTTTCAACATCAGATCATCTTACACTTTGCTTATTAGGTATAAAAGCTGCCTTCTAGTGTATGTTCTTCACAGACAGCAGTCAGATCACCGCACCCCTATACCTCTGCATCAGTGAGCTTTTTGCATCTATCACTGTAAGTCATGCTTCTCTTTCTTTAATTATCTCACCTTTTCCAAAGGTGATAGTTCCAAAGCAACTATTTAACATTTTTCTCAAGAGCATATTTTGGATAGAGTGCATTTTGGTAGACAGTCTACCAATGGTTACATCAGTGCTAACTCCATTAACCACAGCATCATACCGTGGACATTTGTTCAGTTTATTATTATTCACTACACTTAATTTTTCCAGGCATTAC